>QZML01001700.1:169055-199411 GCA_016801275.1 Hystrix brachyura | reverse complement strand
AGAGAGAGAGAGAAAGAAAGAAAGAAAGAAAGAAAGAAAGAAAGAAAGAAAGAAAGAAAGAAAGAAAGAAAGAAAGAAAGAAAGAAAGAAAGAAAGAAAGAAAGAAAGAAAGAAAGAAAGAACAAACGTAGAGGTGGGAGTGAAGCTCAGTGGTATGATGCTTGCCCAGCTTGTGCAAGGCCCTCAGCTCAATTCCTATTAAGAAACAAAACAATTATTCTGAGGTTTATTTAAAAAGTTCTTTGTGAAAGCACACAGAGATGCATGTATGTACTTGACTCTCCACTCCGGTGCAGAGTCTGGCACTTTGGATAAAAGGTACTGACAATCTGGATGCAGGTTCATCAGTTAAGCTTCATAATCTGTGCATGAGCCATTAAAATGCTCACATGTATATTTTAATTTTCTTTTCAGTTAGCAAATACTCTTTTGATTTATTTTTTTAATTATACAATATCTATTTAAAATACTATGTTCTTTCATCTGAGTAGACTTTTTTCCTTCTTTGGTCAAAACATAAGCACTTGTAATCTATGACCCATAATGATGTGGACCCATATTCCACATGACTGTTTTACATCTTCTTTTCCTACCCATCTTATAGAGCACAAGTCACAAGTTGGAAACTTTATATCCTACTTCACTGAAATAAATGAATTAATCAGAAAAAAAATTTGCCCACATACTCCCAGTATCCTGTTTGTTACAGTTAGACCTAGAAGGTCCCCAAAGGCTTCTGCAGTCAGAGGTGGGCTTTTGGGAAGTGACTGGTCCATGGAGGTGCCATAGTCATCAGTGGCTTAGTCCACCAAGGGGTTCAGAGCTGAGTGCGCTGGTAGGAATAGGGCCTGATTTGAAAATGTGGGGTGCTGGGGAGACGCAGAACTACAAGAGTACGTCTCCCTACCCAGCCCTCTCTTCTCTCTCTGCTTCCTGCTGCCAGGATGCGAGCAGCTCTTCTCTGTTCAGGGCCTTGCGTCAGCCCCTTCCTGCCTTGGAGCCATCTAGCTGTGGACTGAATCATCTAAAAACCATTAGCCAAAACAAACCTCTCCTTCTGTAAGTTGTGGATATCAGGTGTTGTGTCCAGTGACAGAAAAGTGACTGAGACACTATTCAGCTATCAGCTCCTTTTTAAAGCCACTTTTCTACATAAGCACTGGATTCTGTTTTCTCCTAATCAAGGCTATCATTCTGCCTATTCTCCTTTCTCTCTTTCACATATCATAACTTTTTACACTTTCTACCTGCATGTTCACCTTGTTTCAGATTTGCTCTTGTTTCTGATCTAAAAACAACAACAACAACAAAAAAACCCACAAAACAAAAACTAAACAAATAAATCCCTTGATTTTGTTTCTTCCACTAGCCATTTACTATTTATTTCTACTTATTTTTTCCACCTCTATTTTGTGGCAAACGTTCTAAATGAATACTTTGTACCCTATGTCTACAATTCCTTGTCTCTCATTCTTTTTTAAAAGCATTCTGGTCAGCCTCCCTACCCACAACTCAATGGAAACTGCCACTGTAATGAATGTCAATGTTTCCTCTTATAAAATTCAACAATAAATTGTTTGTCCTCATATAGTTACCCTAGTGAGATATTTAACCCTGTTGACTATCCTCTCTTCTTCTACATACTTTATTCATTTGGCTTTTGAAACACCTTTCTTTGTTTTTCTCCTCCCACACTGGTCTCTCTTTCTAAGAATTTTTTCTGACTTTATTAACTCAATGATCAGTGTTTCAGCTTGGCCTTCTTTTCATTTCTTATTGATACTAACTTCATTAGCAATCTCAATAATCTCATGTTTTAAATATAATCCCCATGCCGAATTTCCCTTCAAATTTATATGTTTATCCTAAATATCTCTAACTCCAAACTCATATATCCACTTTATTTAGTTAATAGGTTAATAATGGAAAATATTAAAGTGTAGCTGATAGAAAAGTTAGAAACAAATTAGAATCACAAACTGGAGAAAGGGTTACAGAAAATAATACAATCTTGCAGTGTGGGGTTTTTACTGTGGTGGTGAAACTTAATTGTGTAAACTTGATTGGCTTAGCAATTGCCTAAGGGATTAGTAAAGCACAGTATTTGGTGTGTCTAGTCATGGAGGTATGACCTTGAGTACTGTAGGACTAAGGTCCATGGACTTTTCTCTGGCACCATTCTTCTGTTCTGCTTCCTGGTTGCCATGGACTAAATGCCTTTGCTCAGCAATACACTTCCGCCATGAAGTTTCTGCCTTGGAGCCAGCTAACTACGAACTGAATGCCCTGAACCCATGAGCCAAATTAACCACTTTCCCTGTAAATTACAGGTATTGGGTATTGTGTCTCAGTTAGGGGAAAACTGACTGATGCACATACAGTTCCAAATGTGTTGCCACTCTAAACTGAAGTTTTAAGTACACATTCAAAGTTATGGAGTAATATTAGAAAAAGGTAAATAACAAAAACTTTAAGAGAACACAGGAAGGGCTTCGAAATGTAGATATGTAGATAAGTGCCAGGTCCAGGTTCAAACACCAACACCAGGAGAAAGAAGTGGAGAGAGAAAGAGAGAGAGGAGAGAGAGAGAGAGAGACAGAGAGAGAGACAGAGAGAGAGAGAGAGAGAGACAGGAGTGTAATGTTCTTTGTGTCTTCTACAAGTCAATATATATTGCTTCAACATTAAAAATAGAGGTCTAGATTTATTATCTAGAACTACTGTAGTAACAATCCTAAAAGGATTGAAAATAAAAAGAGTTTACAAATGTTTTCTGCAGTGTAGGAAGGAGTGATTATTTTATTTTACTGAATTTTCAGTACTTACCATGTATATTTATTTATTGACTTACATCTTAATAAAATTGTTTTAAAAGATGCACTTAAGTACTGTCTTTAATTTTAAAACCTAAAAAATGTTGATATACTTTAAGTTGGAAAATAGTGTTGAGCATAGATAAGAATTAATGTAAACATAATAATTCCGTAATTTTCATTGCCAATTTCAAAAGATATCATCTAACTTTGATAAATCAAAAATAAGCTTAGATGTAGATATATAAATTATGATGGTGTTATAATAATAGAAATACAAAGTGATGAAATCTATTCATGAAGAATTAGAGATGAATATGGACACATTTGAATTTTATATTTATGGTACATATATTGCCTTTGTAATTAAAATAATTTATTCTTACAAAGAAGTACCAAAGAAAAAATTAAATATTTTATAGGAGAAATATATTTCCTTTCTTATATCTGGAAAAAAATTAGCATAATTGTGCATCGAGGTTATGGTTGATAGTTAGGCAATACTGTTAAACTGAATTGTCAAGGAAAGACCTCATTGTAAACACACAGAAAAAGTGATGAACGAAAACAGCTCAAGGGCCTCTGTCTAGTCTACTAACCATCCTCCCCCAGTATATGTCTTGTTTTAAATGATTTAATAAACAACTGTCTAATGGAAAGAAGCTCAATGCAGTATTACAGGAGATGGACAGTGAGTATACACAGAGCTATGGAGTTGCCATTAGAAGTGCAGGAAATTCTAATCAAGCTCCTCACAATACAAATTTCATGTAGTTCTCTTACAGTTTGTGCCCAAATATCCCCCCAAATCCTCATGTGGTAAGACATGGCTGGGTCAGAGGTGGCTTGATCTAGAGTGTGTGATGCTAGATTAAAGGCATGTGATTACTAAATGAATCCACTAATTGATTTGGCACCACTCTAATCCTAGCAGCCCGGATAAGATATAAGGCACAGGAAGAAGCTGCTTAGGTCCCTCCTTGCTTGCCTTACTGCCTTCTGCCTGTTTGCCATGCCAGCCTGCCTTGGATCCAGCCGACTGTGAATTGAATCTTCTACAAACTCTAAGCCAGATAAACCTTTCCTCCCTTAACTTTGGGAGTCGGGTATTTCATCTCGCCAATGAGAAAGAAGTTACTAAGACAAGTTCCAATAAAGAGCTGACTCACAATCTGTGTGAGGAGTTTGTAAGGACACCGAGCCTCAGTGCTCCATTCTCCATCGCCAGTTTCATTGTGCTTTCAAATCATCTAGTTTTTAATTGACTGAGTTGCTTGTCTTCAAGTTCTTCATGAAGCAAGTAAGGGAATACTGTACAAATGTCAAAATTTATCTTGAAATACTAAAGGAGTTTAAGAAAGAATGCACTGGAGTGGCTGGAGAAAGGATGAGAAGGCGCTGGGGATTTAACTCACTGGCAGAGCGCTTGCCTAGCAGGCCAAGTCCCCGAGTTCGATACCCAGAATCTATCCTGAGAAAACAAAATTTAAAAAAAAAAAAAAAAAAAAAAAAAAAAAAAAAAAAAAAAGATGAGAAAGAATCAACGCAGGTACATTTGCAGAGACAGCAAATTGGTAGAAAGCTGTCAGGAAAGTTGGCCAGACTGGACCACAAGAAGTACACACCCTGGTATTTCACAGATGGGTTAAAGATTGAGGGTCTTTTGTTTAAGGTCATATACAGTGCAGAGGTTGAGGGCCTCACGACTCTCCAAAAGGAAAGTAATCATGACGTACTGCAAACAGGTACCAGAAAAAAAAAAGAACTGGAAAAATAAATAAATAAAAGGGTGGAGTTTCCCTCAGTGCGAAGGCCTGGAAACAAAAGGAGAGAATATGAGCAGAGCTGTAAGTCAGGATACGATCAACTCTGTCCTGCTTCTTCCATGCTAAAAGCTATCATATTAGTGGGGTAAAGGTCACTTGATGTCTTTCATAATGTACAAGTCTCAATTTTTATCTAAAAGATGGAGAGGCTGAGGTTTCGAGTATTTGAAGAATGTGAAAAAGTGAAACAAAACCTTCACTTGGAGTAAATCATCAAAGTTTTCATTTTTTCTAAGAGCATTACTTTTAAATATCAGTTAGGAAAGAATAAAGTAAGTATAATTATCCCCGTAACAGTAGGGTTCTTATAGGTAAATAGAAAACTTGGGCATCTTTAGGCAAGATGGTTAATATAGAAATCAGATGTTTACTATGCTAGGTAGGAGCTCGGAGAATATTAGTCAGGACAGAGAAGTTGCTTCTAACACTCAAGAAATTGAAAAGTCCAAAAGGAGAATTACTGCCGATAATTCCAGCTGTGTGTTACTTTAAGGTATGCAATTTGCAGGGAGAAAAGATAGAAACATGGTGAAGTCTCGTTATCTGAATGTGATGGAGCCTCTAAACTTGTCTGTTCTGTTGAAAAACAGCAACTTTTTTTCCTTCTTTCTCCTTAAAAATCTCATGTGACTTCTTCCCATTTGGAGAAACTAATACTGAACTCTCCTGGTGGTAAAGTCTACTTTTGTACAGATGGAGACTTTCCACCCTCTCCCTAAGGAAGGACATGCATAGGTCCCATCACCTAGATGGACCACATTCCCTCCCATTACCTTAAAATGTAAATCGCATATGACAAGTTGGGTGTGGTGGTGCACAGCCTGTAATCTCTGCTACTCAGCAGAATGAGGGAGTAGGATCATAGGTCAAAGGCCAGCCTGGGCAACCTGGCAAGGCACTGTCTTAAAATTAAAAAAAAAAAAAATCAAAAAGGGTTGGGGATGTACAGTACTTGTCTGGCACGTGTGGGTTCAATCTCCACTACAGGGGAAAAAAAAGAAAAGAAAAGAAAAGTAAAAAAGAAAAAGACTCTGGCAAGGCTAAACACCACACCGTTCCATTTATGGGGAAAGAAGAGAGGAAAGAACAAAAGAAATTGGTCTGTGTATGTAAATATATACATTTACATGCACATAAAAATGCAAGAAAAAATATAAGAAGTTATTCCATTCTTCTTTCTTTCTTTCTTTCTTTCTTTTTTTTGCAGCTGTCACAAGATGAGATTTTTCTGAAGGACAATTTTAACCTCAAGGAAAATGGTGGAGTCTTTGGTATTTTAGGAATTCTAACCTCTAATATTTTGGAGCTCAAAGATGTGGAGATTAGAAACACATTTTGTGGATGGCTTTAGTGGTAAACGTGAATGATATTACTTCCATTTTCAACACTTTGTTTTTAAGACAGTGTTTTCATACTGTGGGAAAAAAGGGCATAATATATTGGCCACTTGTTTTTTATACTTAATACATATCTTAGAAGAGTCCCTCTCATTTGTGAGAAGCTGAATCCCAACATGTTCTTGGACCTGCTTCAGAGCTTTCTCTTTTTGTAGTATCCAAACAAAAACTAAAAGTGAAAACCATCTTCAGGTGTATTTTAACAATTAGCTTGTTATGTAAAAAGATAAATCTGGAGAAGCAGAGTTTCACTGGAAATGTGCATGGACAGGAAGATACCTCTCTTTTCTCTCAAGTGACTTGATATGGGTGCTTTTACAATAAATCTCTTTTAATTTTCCTTTATGGAAGAACAGTCTCCAGAAATATGAAGTTCAAGAAAATTCTCAGGAACATAATTTATTTTACCATCTGCCTGTCTTAGAAAACTATCAGTTAATAATGTAATTGTTCAGCAACGTGTTCTCAGTTGTACATGAGCTACATCAGCATGAAGACTTCAGTTTGCTATGTATTGCAGGAAGTCTGCCATTAAGCTTTTCTTTTTACTTTCTTCTGAGTTACATCTGGAAGCACCATACATTTTCAGCTCGTCCATAAAAATAATAATACTTTATTTCAGTTTAAAATATTAGCAATATTTTAGAGCCTTAACACAATGGATAATAAAACACACTTTTCTAAGTTTTTAATTAGAGTATCTCAATTTTTTTTAATTTTTTTCCTTCAAAAATTTAAGAAATAATGAAGGAGAAGGACTTGCTATTCTAAAGATGTATGGTTACTAGGGAACAATTCCATTTCCTTATACTTATGTATGAGTCTTTTGTTCTGTCCTCTTTTGGTTTTTTAGTGAGCAGATGATATATATATATTGAAGCTCCTATAGTAAATATGGGTAATTAGTCATCTAAATATTTCATGGAATACATTTACCTACATAGGAGATATTCTAAATCTGCTTGTCTTTTAATTTCTGGAAGAAGATTTATCCAAAGATCTCAGTTCTCCAATGAATTTAAGAAGAATTGTAGATTTTGTTTGGTCGAGCTTGTTCCACTGATGTGCATAAAAGAGGTGATTTCCAGCCTCCTTACAGGACAGATCAGGAATCAGTGGCCTCTAAATAAGGAATTTTTAAAGTACAATCCTGAAAATTCTAAATGTTTCTAGCATAAAATTTAATTTTACTTCAACACATCCCTAACAAGAATTGTGTCAAGAAGTGTTCTTAAGAATTGGCCAGAATAGTTCACAATAAGTCTTTGGGTCTAATTTTGACATGAGTCTGTATTACGTGGGCATAGTTTCTTACTCTATATGTTGAGTGTGTAACTTCCCAACTAAAAAATTGACAAGGTAAGAATTGTGAAAAATATACTTTGAAGTTATACCATTTGAGTTCAAATTCTTGCTATTCAACTTTTTAGCAATAAGGTATTTGCCAAATTACTTAAGTTATGTAAGCGTTATTTCCTCATATTCTACACAGGTAAAAATAATAATTAGCACCATGGGCTATGGTAAATTTTAAAAGAGATAAAGCAGATGAAGCTTTTCACATGCTAACTTACATATGGTGGTGCTTAATAAATCCAGATTTTAATAAATATTGTATTTAATTTAGCAGCAAATTTAAAATATGATTATAAGATTTAGAAATAAATATAAAATATATCTTTGCTTATCCATTTATGTGTTGAGGTAGGATTACATAAATAGCTTGAAAAATTATTATGTGCAAAAATAATTCACAAACAATTTAATTTATAACTCTGGACACTTATAATATAATACAGATTTATAAAAGGGTAATACTATTCTTGACTTATATTTTTCCATTACTACATTACAAAGTCTTTGGAATAAGTAAGGCTGGTTAATGATAAAAAATACCCAAAATATAGAACTGAAGAAATTAATCAAAACCGTTGTTAGTTCTGCTTTTCAGGAGGGAGGACAGGATCTGCGGAGATAAAGACACCTTTGCCCATCTTATGACATGACACAGATATCCATATCTTTGATGATTCATCCTAGAAAGAGCTCTCTGTATGACAGAAGGGTCAGTGATATCATCACATTTAATTTTAACATGTTTGATCCAAGTTCTCGAGTAGAAACCAAATACTGGTTGATAAAGAAGTTCAGTGGCGAATTCATAAAATTTATATTGTATTGAATAATACAGGACTAATCTTTCAAAATTTGGTTCCCACTATATGATTAGATAGTTGTTGGTGATATTTAAAGAGTGAGTATTGAAGAGTGACCATTGAAAAGCAATGGCTTATGGAGATACTGTGATACAGTATCCGTTCTCTATTTGATTATGCATAGAGTACTATATGCTATTCAATTTGCAAACAATCAATTGATTTTATTTTCAAACTATTTTTGTAAAATGTGTTATTTGCTCGCTTCTTAATGATGCTTCTGCTAATCACTGTAATTTTCTTTGTCAGAATATAAGCTTGACTGAAAGAAATCGTATTTTTAAGTAAAATTGTGTCTTGAAGTTGTAACTACCATTCTCAGAATAATAGTTATTATTTATTTAGCATTATATATATTATGCACTTTTCTAAGTTCCTTAAATGTACCTAGGGCTCTTCTAAATGATGCTGTGAAATACTGCTATTAACCAGATTTACAGATAAGGAAACTGAGGCAAAATAATAATTTCTCATACTCACAGTGCTGATGCATATTGAAATTGACATGCAAATCAGGCCACTGACTCAAATACTCAAATACTACACTCCTAACTACTGCGCTAGCTGCTTTCCACAAATAATGGCCCTCCCAGCCTAGCAGACACTATTCTTTTTTTGACACAATTTGTAATCAATTTTGTTAAAAACTTTCAGACTACAACATTGTCACACGTAACAATCAATAGAGCATGCCTCCTGTCTGTCAAAACTTTCAGGAGTAGAAGCTTTCTGTCTAGCAAAGGCAGATGAATTCATAAGGCTGACTTTCAGTCTTCAGTAGTGGCCAGTGGTGGGGACTAGGACTGGGGAGGGGCACAACCTCTTATTTCTTCTGTCAGGATGGACCACCATAACTTGACAAGCATTTAAGTTATTTGTTGTGAAAACATTGAATATTTCAGTGAAAAAATGAAATGTCAGTTTTCATTTTTTCTTCCTTGTTTATACTCAGCACTATAACTAAATGTTAAATTATCACTTACTCCATGACTTCTGCTAAAAACCATTACAAATAAATATATATCACACATTCACTGAAAATTTTAATTTTTTTTCTAGTGGAAATTGAAGCCCATAAGTTAACGGTGCTTGCTTATCATATTGTTTGTGAACTGAGGAAGATACCATATACATTAAAATGTTCTTATTGTCATATTTCTTCTCAAACTTCAATGAGATTTTAAACAAAATTTGAATCAAAGTGTTTTTATATTTGGTAGGACTGATTTAAAAGTCATTCATAACTCTCTTTAAAGAAGGAGATGAAATCTGTTTCAATTTACTATGGGACACCTTCAAATCAACCTGTTGTTTTTTTTCTGATGAACTTGCAAAGCCATATCAAGATTACTTACTGGTGGGATCATGTCATCCTTTCATTTATTTCTTATTAAACATGCTGCTGAGTGAAAATGCTTCAATCATTCTCAAAGAAAGGAGAACCACCAATAGAATTCTTAATAAATTGATTCTAGTTTGACTTGAAGTACATGATAAGTTATTGATTTCAATAGTACATATATATTGTAAAAAATATATACAACTATATATGCTTATGAAAGTATATAACATGTACTTTCAGGTTAGTAAGATAATTTGTTCCCGAACCCGCTTTTCTCTGATTATATAAATTAGAAATCCCATAATATGTTTGTTTCAAAGTAAAGTACTGAAATCTATAACAGAGATAAAATCCCCTGTGAACATTTTTCATTATGCTTGTTACCTCTTTTATGCTACTAGCCAATTATAAATTAAAACACTGATACTGTACATACCAAAATTCTGACTCTTGCAATTTTTTATCAAAGTAATTTTAAAAGTAAAAAGTAATTTAATCATACTTACAAAACTGACTTAATTTTTTTCTGTATATATAAATCAAAAACACATATTTGTATCTACCTCTATTGGTGAAACATTTTTATGCATGTACTCATGCTTACTTATCAGGCGCATACAGGTACTACTGTATCAACACCTCATGTTCTATATATGTGTGTATATATGCATGGATGTGGACGTTATAATCAGTGAAATTCGCTTTATTATGTTGCCAGTACATACCTACTTGATTTCAGCCTAGTATCTTGAAGGTGACTATTCTAGTTTCCAAGGTGAATTATATAAGCAATAATATATTTGTAATTTTCATCTTTAATATGACCAATTATGTCTATAAACATAGTATCAACCCTAGCCTACTGGTCTACCTCTATCAGCAGTAGAGGTCACTTAATACAGATGCTTTGTGGAAGTTACCACCAGATGGCATTCTTGTGTTTTTGATCATGCATATTAATTTCTGAACCACTAAAGTGAAGTTTTTGTTAGAAACAATTTATCTGCATCATCTTTTAAAATTATGAATTATTAAAGAAGCAGCAGATATATTACCTTGCTTAAGGAGACTTGCATTCTAGTTATGATTCTTTTCCCATTTTGGGCAAATTCTCAATTTTTTTTCACATTCGTATAAATAAAAATATTGGAGACTATGGTTCAATTCAAACACATATTATCAAACAGCTGTTCTGTCCATGGTACTGTGCTAAATGTTCTGGGGGTTACAGTAGTGAATTGTCAAGGCCCTTAAATAGTTACAGTTAGGCACTAAATATTCAGTAGAGCTCTTTACCTAACTTCTATCTAATGAAGCTGCTAGATTCAGTACTGTTTTCCATGTTCTCTGTACACACACTGAAAATAACTGGTGAGCAGGTTATAAAGGATCCAATATGACATATTAATGAATTTTTACTTTATTATAGAGTATATGAAATAAATCACTTAAAGGTATCAAAGTTCTTGTTAATTGTTAGTTGGCATCTTACAAGTTTGCATTAATGAAGCGGGGAATCATATGATCAAATTTGTGTTTTATAAAAATTAAATTGGAATGAAGAAAGTATAGACTAGGAATAGAACAGTTAGAAGCTTACAATGATTGAAGTAAGAGATTAAAATGGCAAAACCATGATATAACATGAAAGATAAAGATATGATCTAACATAATATGAAATCTAAAAACACTGATTTCACAAAAATAGGGAGTAGAACAGTGATTAGCAAGGACTGGAGTGGTCAAGAGCAGAGTTTTAGGGAGATGTTGGCCAAAGGATACAAAGACTTAGTTGTATAGGGGGAATCAGTTCAAGAGTGTTAGTGTACCACATGGTGACTACAGTTAACAATGTATTGTGTTCTTGAAAAGTTCTGAGATCAGACATTAAGTATACACACCACAAAAACTGTAACTTTGTGGGGTCATATATATTTTAATTAGCTAAATTTAGTCATTCCATAATGTATATGTATTTCAAAACATCATGCTGTACATGATTAAGACCTATAATTTAATCAGTCAATTAAACAACAGACTTTTGGCATCTGCTTAAAAAAGAGATTCAAATTAAAATGGTAAAGAGAAAATAAAAGTAAATGGCAGAAATAGAGATTTCTCCTTTGTCTGAGAACAGGGGTCATTTCCACACATAATTGATAAAAATGAATGGGAAAGTGGTAGATAATTCTAAAGTTTCTAGTTTAGGTGGCAAAGTATATAGAGAGTTATTATCAGAAAGAACAAAAGGACAAATTTAAGATTTTAATAGTAAGAATTTTCTTTGGACATGCTGAATTTAAAGGCTTGTGGTTCAACAAATGAGAATATTAACAATTTACTACAAAATTTAAGAAAAAAAGACAAAGCAGCTAGCGAAAAACTTATAAAATATGGCTAGAAAAATTAGGTATAAACATTTCTCACTTTTTAACCCCAATATATTTTATTAATACCATAAAGGTCATTTGAAATTCAATAGCATCATCATTTTATCTAAGTAATCTGTTACAACCATTCAGATTCAGATGTCAATATAATGTGTCCTGAATGAAAAACAAGGATTTTACTTCTATTTTTAGTCCTAAGAAATTGTGTACATATTGATTAGATTGTGTTAAAAGAAAATGGAAGCTAGGAGTGGTGGTTGTGCATGAGTGTAATCACAGCATTTTGGAAGGCTAAGGCAGAAAAATTGTAAGGTTCAGCCCCTGGGTAATTTTGCAACTCTGTCTCATAGAAGTGGGAGAGGTACCATTACAGTCTTTTTAATATTATTAAGATTTTCCTCTAAATGAAGAGGTGTATAATTTTTCTATAGAGAAAAATCATCTGTTTCACATGGGAACTCTCGATTACTTTCAAAATATACAGTAATATATTTTGGGCTCTGGACTAGATCGTGAAGCATAAGTCCTTCTCATATTCTTCTAGTAACACACACACACACACACACACACACACACACACACACACACACACACACAAAATCAGTTATTTTTTCTCTTTGCCAGAATCCCCATATCTAGAAATATCAATTTAAGCCCTTCCTTTCTAATTTATAGGTAGCTGAAAACATTGAATTCCCATAAAAATTTAAACTTTTTCTATCTTCAAAATGAATTTGTGAGAGGTTTAACATAATTTCTGATTTTTTTTCTACATGATTCTTAAAAGGAAGTATTTCAAAAAGGAGTAATAAAAGTGACATTTCAGGAAGATCTATGCTACTGAAATGAACTAAGAAATGGAAAACTTAATGGGAAAAATTAATTTTCAAGATAAATCTATGGCTTCCATTGCTATATTTGCTTATTAGGAAAAATTTAAAAGTTTTATTGAACAAATGGAGACAGAATATCTTAATTTAAAGACAAATATTTAAAAATTCCCATTCCTATTTCTAACTTCATTAAAAATAACATACAATTATTCTGACTTTTAATAAAATTATCAAAATTAGTCCATGGCAAAGAGAAAATAAAGTATTACAAGCATCAATTTTCTGGATCAAGGAAAATAATTTATTTCCAAAAATGATGAGTTTACATTTTGATTAAACATAATTCTGCCTAATTTTACTATATTTTAAATCTATCTTTAAAAGTTCAATTTACCATATTTGACAGCTCAAAAAGTCTGTGTTATTTCTCCTACAAGGCAATCACTAATAGATGCAATGGAATGATTCATGGAGAATTTTCATTTTAATTGTGAGAAAAAGTAAATGTAATTTTTTTTAATATGTGTATTTGGTCTTTCATTAGAAAAATGTGATAAAAATTGTAGCACTGGTTCTTATGGCCTTTACTTCTGACACTGTGCCACACACTTGAATTATAAATATTTGACAAATGTAAATGGTACCCATCTTGGATATCAAAATAAGTAGACATTTTGAATTATGTTGCCATACAAGAGTGATTTTTCTAGAATAGATAAATGGTTGAAGTATCTGACAATGTTAAATAAAAACAGCAAGAAATGGATCACTATTTATAAGTAATGAAAAAAGCATATTGTACAATAGAGTCAAATTAATTATCTTTTTAACAATGAAGGCAAAATCAGTAGAGTTAAACTTTTGAACGTGTTTTAATATTCTGCATGATTATATTAGCATTAAATTTGAAATTTTAGGTGTCTTTGTTAACAAGTTTAGAAAAGAATTTGTGCCGAACTGTTCAGAATCTAGAGGTGGTGACAGGGTTGAGTGGATATCACAGGAAGATCACGAATATCAGGCCGGAGGAGATAATTCTAGATCTAGTGTATATGACGAGCAAGAGATAAAAAGTACTATGGCTTGTTCAAGAAAAAGGATATTGTTTGTGCATATAACCAATAATGGGTAATGGGAAAAATGAGGAAAAGTGGTAGATAGGGTTATAGATCTGATCATAGGAAAGGTCACAAGGTCTTAGAAAAGACATTAGGTTTTTTGAACAAGCGATATACAGAAGTCACTAAAGTTAAGAGAAGGAGCAATAGGGTCAGTCTGATATCTTAGATTTTACTGTGAGTAATGGAAAAGTTGGCTTTGAGAAAAACTGAGAAACCAGACAGAGAGATGTTTTAACTGTCAGGCAAGAAATGGTGATGTTCTAAGGCTTTGACTGAATAATACTAATAAAAGGACAGACTTGCATTTGAAAAATATGAGCTAGTGGTGGGAAAAATTAGGGAGCGTTTATGTGGAGACTGAATAAAAAGTGAAGGGTTTCAGAATGGTGCCAAAATGAATAAGACCATTAGGCGGTTCGATGCATGGGACTGAATTTTTCAATCAAGCATCTAAGTCAGGACATTTTCTTGGGCATGAAATAGTGAGCCACTATAATCCACTGTGCACTAAGTGCTTAGATGTGGCTTCCTATATGAACATCAAGCTGTCCCTAACTAAATTCTACTGCATGTGTCCAGTTGTCTCTTGAGCATTCATTCTTCATTCTGTACTCAACAAGCATTCTCAAAGGCGTGCAATGGCTAAGTACTAGCTTGCTGCTTTTTCCTTTTACATGTCCCCAGTCTCAATTTTCTGTATCAGTTTTCAACGGAAACCTTTGCTAGTTTATGTCAACTCCTTTCTTTATATCTGGACCATAACTCTGCTGCCCTTTATTCTATTTTAGACAGACCTAAAAATATTTTTCAGTGTTCAATGACACTCAAAATCTTCAGCAAATTTAACTTGTTTCCAACAGCTTATTAATTTGATGGCAGATACTGGAGAGTCTTTCCTGCCAGTAAGATTTGGAGATCTGGTCACTAACACATCCCTAAAATATTTTTTTTTCTTATGCTTCTAAGCTACCCCTCCTAATGTAGGAGGACTTTTCCTTACTGACTTCTCCATACTGTTTCCTATGATAGAAAACATTTCTACAGGATCAATGATTATGTTTGAGGAAACCTCATCGTTGTCTATTCTTCACCAATTAGACACAAATTTGTTTTGTGGGGGAAAAAATCACAGGCATCAAATAAAATAATTTACAAAAATTTAACCTATTGACTGGGATATAATGCGTGTTGCTCCACACTGGGAAAGTTCACAGTAATTAAACTGTCCAGAACAAGAGCTACCCTTCCAATATTTTTTGGTCAGAAGTTTTAAAGTCAGATGAAACATACCACAGAATAGAACAGGAGCCATGCTGTACATCCAACATCAGAAATCAACTTATCTTTTGTACTTTCCTACATATTCCTTTCATTTTATATCCTCTAGGAGCTTGAATTTATGTTATATAACATATTTGATAATAAAATACGTATATTTTGAAGTAGCAACAAGTTGCTGCCATGAATGAAGTTCTCTTAACAGCTCACACTTCAGAAATTTTACTACTGCGAGCTATGCTGCCAATATTTTAAAATCAGCAGCTTTTCTAGTGATGTAATTACCATACAGTGAAGAATACATAGTAAAATCAAAATTCTGAGAAAGCATTTCTGTTCTTCATGGCCCCAGGGGTAGAAAGGTTGATTTCCTTCGAGAGTTGGCCACTTTGCTATGTCCAGGGGACAATTTAATGCAAAAAGACAACCAGGACCAGAGAGACAGAACTTATGTTCTAACTTTGGAGATTTGTCTTTCTAATGGCACAGCAAACTGCAGTCATTAAGAACTCTGGAATTAGAACTGGGGGGTTTAAATCCCAGCTCAACCACTTAGTAGATTTGCAACCTTGGGCAAGATAGCAAACCTCTAAAACAGCTGCAAAATGTAAATAATGCCTTAGCTTGCAAGCCCTTTGTAAGGAATGAAGAAGTCAGATATAACAATGAGGGCCTAACTTGTAGGAATGTACAATAAAGAGAAGAATGATCACTAACAATTCTCTTTCTATAGTAAATTTTGGGTTTAATGAAGTAAAACTTGAGTAAGGAGGTAAAAAATGGTAAGTGAAAACATTATAAAAAGCAGAAATTATGAAACTATACATGAAGAAGAATGGAAAAGTACGGCATTAAGTTAAGCGGATAAAGATTTACTACAAAAGATAGTAATGTCCTAGAAATGCTATGAAAATCATTTGACATTGGGCAACTTGCAGAGTGGTTCCTTGGAGGATCAGGGGTTCATGCAGGCAGCATGGCGCAACATATACTAGTATGTGAATCAAATGAAACAGAACCAAAATATGGAACAACACACCAACCTCGCCCTGACAGAAAACACCTAGTACTTTCTTAGAGAAGTGTACTGATAGTTAGGACATGGACACCAAGACCACACAGCTGGTTGCAAGTCTTAGATCATTTATACTCTAGTTACATGGGCATGTACAAGTTATTTAATCTCTCTGTTCCTTGGTTTCCTAGTTAGTAACCTAGTTAGTAACAAAACCTACCCTAGTAGGACTGTTTGGTGTTTAAATGACTCAATAAAAGTAAAACATTAGATTTATGCTTAATACTTACTAATTGCATTATAAATATGAATATTACTATTTAAAATATGCTCAATTGTATAGTTTCTTTGAAGATATCTAAATCATTTACATATGTTTATCTACTAATGAATCTCAACATTTCCTTAATCTCAATTTAAATTTATCCTGTATAATGTCCATTGAATGTATCATCATGCTGAATATCCTCCATATCAAGAACAAAAACAAAAATATCAAAACTTTTTGCCCCCCTTGTTGCCTATTAGCTATTATCCTTTAACAGAATTGTCTGTAATTACTGTCTGTAATTCTTGCTTCATCAAACATCGAAAAAGCCTTTCCAATCAGGTTTTTTCAAGGTCATCTATTCTGCCAAATCAACTGTTAATTTTCAATCTTCTTTCTTGATTTCTCAATAGCACTTGACCCAGATCAATTGTGGCCACCTCTACGCCAAGCTATCAGTCCCTATATTCAACTTCCCAGGCCATATTCCCACTTGCAAACATGTAGGCTTCCCAAATTTAACATTTGTTAAATAAAATTTCTGCTTTTTGTTCTCAAAACTACTCTTCCTATAGCTCTTCTTACTGTCATCACTCTGCCCCGCACCCCAAGGATCACCCTTCCAGACTCTTGGAACAGCATCTTTCCTACTAGTCCCTGTTTCTGTGTCTGCCTTCCTAGTGTGCATTCTCAGCACATCAGCTAGAGAGGCCTTTGGGAAATATGAACACACTACCACTCTTTTGATCAAATGGTGACTTCAATTCTGAATAAAATCGAAGCCCATCTAAAATCTTCGTGACCTAAGAAGACTCCCTTGACTCAGGCTACTCTCTCTGCAATCTCATCTACCACTGTCCCTTTCAGATGCTGTTAGGGTCACAAGGACACTTCGCTATTCTATAGAAATACCTTGATATCAGCTCCATTTCAGGTAAGCTTAAAAGATAACTACATTTCACTTTAAGATCTTCCAAAATTAAAAATAAGGGGTGGGTGGGATTTTAATCTGATGAACATTATAGAAATACCAGGAAAGATCTGAATATCATATTTGTGGATTCTGTCACATATTTCATGTCTGTAACCTTTAGTAGACATAACTGGATAATAATAGTTTGAATGAATTGTGGCTCTGAAATTACACTTTTTGCTGAAATTTCATTAAATCAGGAGTTTGTTTTTTTAAATAATCCTCATTTTACTTCTTGGGCATAAATAAAACAACTTTTGGGAGTGACTATAATTAGAATCATAAAAATTACATGATATTTTTACAACATATAAAATATTTGATAAAAACTGTAAAATGTTTACATATATATACACATTCATATATCTACATACATGTATGTAGAGTATTTATATCTCATGGGCATTTCTTAATTTCTAGATGATGATTATCTGACTAATGGAAGGAGATATTCGACACTGACAAGGCAGAACATTATAAACACATCATTGTTGTGTGTAACTGAACACTACAATGAATCAAAATTAAATTGTACTTCTACAAAAGCAAGTTCTACATTAAAGATAAATAGTGAAGAAGACAGTTTTATTAATAATATCAGCATAGAAGCAAAATTGTAGTTTTCAAATTACTGCAGATATGATTAACATACAAATCAATCAGTCTTTTTATTCTTGACATATTTCAGGTACATTAAAAATTAGAAACAAAATATCTTCGGCTCCTTTAAGTAAATTATTGCTACAGCTTTAATGTTGTCCCCTCCAAAATTCAGGTTGAAATTTAATTGCAAATGTCTCAGTATTAGGAAGTGGAGCCTTTAACAGATGATTTGATCATAAGGTCCCCACACTGTATAAACAGATTTATGTGAGTGGTCTCTTTAGACACTTTCACCATCTGCCACATGGGGAAATGGATTTTCTCCCCTCAACAGAATAAAAGATTCAATATACCATGTTGCAAATGGAGACCAGGGCCTTATCAGGTAACAGATCTGTTGGTACCTTCCTTTTAAGATGCTCCAGACCCCAGAAGAGTAAGAAATAACTTTCTCTTCTAAGTTACCCAGTCTCACATATTTTGTTATAACAGTACAAAACAGATCAAGATAAATATATTGCAAGCTCATTGAGGCTTGTCTTATTCATTCACTATAAAAATGTACTGAAAATATTTATCTAATCTCTTCTGAATTATCCATTTTTATTTTATCACTCAAATGCGGCCTAAATAAGCCATCATTTTAACATTCGTAACAAAAGCTAAAATTATTAATTTACATTTAATATTTAGAAGAAGAATGGCATAATGAGAAAAGAATAGGACTCATAGTAAGGAAACTGAGAATTCAGTCATGTCCTGCTTGTAAATTACTCATTCCAGTCAGTTTATTGTCTGACTTTCTGGTTTTTTTTCAACTGTGAACTAGGGGTTTCAACCTGATGAGTTCTAAGTTCTGTGTGAGTTCCAAATTTCAAGATTCCATGATTACATCTTGAAGGAAATGGTGGCTGCCTGATTTTGAATTTTGTATTTCCCCTAAAAATCAACATAAACAAATAAGAATGGAAACAAAACCATGCATAACCTGTGCCATCAAAATGAATAGGTAAAAGAATACTGCACCTGGTATTTATTTGTAAATAGAAAAAAAAATTCCACAGAACCTACCAGCATGACTGTGAACATAGACTTGAAGAGAAATAGATTAAGAAAGTTTTTGAAAAATTCAGGTAATAAAGTACAAAGAGAATGCATAAAAAGCACAATCAAAATTATCTTCGTAAACAGCAAGTTAAATATTAAATGCCAAAGTATCAGATATAAATTAAGACAAGATACTTCACAATACTGACTACGTGGCAGAAATTTAAAATTTGTAGGACTGGAGTTAGCAGCTTCAATAAGGCACACACACTTACTGGAAAAGTGTAGTGATCATAAAAATGAGTATGAAATGAAAATGAAAAACAACAGAAAAAATATGGACTCCCTAATCAATGACAAACAAGATACACCTCTTAGTCTCATAAATAATATGCACGAAATAAACCCTACACAACAGTATGGAGAGTATTCTTAAACTATGAATACTGCTGATGAAATGAAAAGAAACAGGAAAAAGCCAACCACATCTATAGAACACTATAGTAAATAAGAAATGGGAATCAACATATTTTTTATAGTAAAAATTTTTCCTCTGAAAACCACCACAGAGAATAGTAAGCCTGGAATATAACACACCAACATAAATTAAATGTAATTAAGCAAGAAACATAATATAAATACCTCCTTGAATGAGAAATATAAATACTAGAACTATAAATGGGTAGAAAATGGGTTTTAATGAAGCGATAACTGAATTAATTCATGAAAGAGATAGACAATTACATTAGAAATAAAGATAAATTACCAGGTGTCCAAGGGAGAAAGATTCAGTGAAATTTTAATAAAATGAATTTAATAAAGTCAGAAAAAAACTCTGAGATAAGGACAATGAGACAAAGAATAAGTAAAAAGAATAGGGAGAAGGTAGCTGAAATAGAAGAGAGACAGATAACACAAGTTTATATATTAGCTCTGAAGAAAAAAATAAAAATGGTGGAACAGACTTAACATTTCCAGCTATAATTTACAGACATTTTCATATAAAAGAGATGTCAAGTATAAACTTTAAATAGACTATTGGATGCTAGAGAAAATTGATCTGGTACTGTCACTTCTGAGATTAATTCTAATAAGCCTATTATTGGCTAAGGAAAAAATTCTGCAGTGCCCTAGGTTGTAAGATGAAATAATTTAGAGGAGCATGAGAATGAGAGTAGTATCAGACTGTTCTAAGAAAAAAAATTCAAAGCAAGACACCTGTCTTAGGGAATCAGGGAATACACACAAGACACTGTGTCCAACTGTGCTGTCCTTTCAGTAAAAAGGCAAGAGAAGGAAATCTTGACTACAGACAACTGCTGTTCACATGTACCCTTCTAAAAGAACTACTAAAGCTTTGTGTAACCCAGAGATAACTGGGAAAAAATGTTAAATGGATTAAAAGTGAGAAATTTATATTCTAATTTTAATACTAAGGTAATATAATGACTGGGGTCATAGATAAGAAAAACATAGAAACATCATATTTTCTGCCATAACAGAGGTAATGCAACAAGCAAAGGGGAGGGGATAGTCTGTGTAAGTATTCATAAAGACAGATCTCTTTGCTACAATTGGTCATATTGCAGCAATTATATTCATCTCAGTACTCTATCCTCTTCTGGTAAATATTTCAATAATGTATTACTTCCTAATTCAAAGAAAATATAAATCACGAGGTATGAAAAGCCATGTTCTTTGTCTTCTGCTTCTGCACATATGTAAATGCTTCAGTATCAAATCCGTCTTTACACATGAACTCGTGATTTTTGGCAATATGCCTGTTCCTGCTAATGACTGTTCTTTCCAACGATTCTTTCCGTCTATGCTCTTGATCTATGCCTCACAATTTTCTCAGGGACATTTAGTTGAACACATCTCTGAAATGTGGAGCTTACTCATACAACATACTGACATAGATGAAAATCAGCACACTTTACATGATAGCTCCTCCTTGTCCCTCAGATCTTTCAGTGAGGGGCAGCCACACTGACCTTCCCCCCTTGCACCATACTTTCTTGGCATCATAGCTGCTCACCTAGCTATTAAAGTAGAAATCTCTGTGTTGTTTCTGATTATTCCCTCTTCTTAAATGCTACTTTCAGAGCATTTGTTTGTACATTAGAAATGGCCAATTTTGTCTTTCAAAGATCAGAGTCTGTCGTCTTCTGACAACCTCAGCTGCCAATATCTTTGATTTAGGACTTCTTTATTAAAACAGCCTCTTGATTCACCTTTCCCCTGTGATTCACTTTCTGTACAATTTCCAGAGTGGTCTCCTGCAAATAAAATCATAGAACTCTACTGATTGCTTAAATCCTTTTGTAGTCTCTGTATGGTCTGAAGCCATGTTTTCTTTATGATTCTGGTACATCTCTTTCTTACCGTGAAGCTTCAGAAATTCTGACAACTTGTACGTGGCCTCTTGGAGCCAGGCGTTTCAGGATTTTGCTTAGGCTTTTAACACTTTCTCATTTATCCACCCCTTACATCTCTGCCTTTCCTGACCCAGTGTCATCTCTTCTCTGAAGCATTCCATGATAATTTGACTTTTTATTAAATCAACTGATTTTTCATCTTTGCTACCATTATACTTAGTACATTTCCTTATTACATTCATGGCAATATACTTTAGTTTATTTACATTTATGCCTAATTCCTGTATACAATGAAGCAGGTACTGCCATAAAAGAAGCGGTCATGCCCACAGAACCTGTCATGGTGTGAGTCCATAAACTAGAGGTATTTAATGTTAGTTGAATGAAAACATGGAAGAAACGCTTGAATTGTAATTTAGTGTGTCACTTCATTATCATTTATCATTCTGAACTCCTTACTTTCATATTCTAAAAGAATAATTTGTAAGTTAGTGTTTCAATAAGTTGAAGCCAGTATTCTTATATTTAAATTTTATTATAATAGATATTTTGGTGAGGTAATTTATATGCTTAAATATTCACATAGATTTTCACCCTAGAATAATTTAGAAGCTGTCGAGATACATGGATTATTTTTCATTACTGACTGATCCTCAAAGTTGCTTGAGTTAAATGTGGCACTTGATAAAGTGAAAATAAAAATGAGTTTTTACTGTCATAAATGAATGTTCACTCATTTTGCAAAACTAGTTCCTTTGTGACTACATATATACATATATATACAAACACACAAATATACTATGTTAGACACACACAGACACACGCATGTGCGCACACACACACCACCTGGTATAAACACATAATAACAGGAATTGAACAACCCAGGGCCTTCCCACTAAGCTACCTTGGTTTACATCCCCAGCCTGTGTCTCATTAAGTCACTAAAGCGCTCCAACTGGGCTTGAATTTGTGTTCTTCCTGCCTCAGCCTCCCAGAATGCTGAGATGACAGGCGTGTACCCCGGGGTCAGTTGGAATAACATATTTTTATGTTCTAAGTACACGCTGCATATTGTGTCTATCTCATATTCCTATCTGTGCAATGTCACATATAACAAAAGGCGGTTCTTGCCCAAGGTGGCCATTTACTTGCATTTTCTCCTTTCTGAGTCATCTTTATCAGGTTTTAGTGATGCCATAAATTTTTCCACAAAATAACCTATCAAATTATTTTTCTTTAGGAAAATAAACCATCATCTTATAAGTACAAATTTCAACTTGACCAAAGGTTTGCTGGCAAGAATTTGAACTGTCAGAAAAGTATAGTTAACAATTCTCCTTCATTCACTTTTGACACACTGCCTTCTAAATCCTATCTTCTTGCTAAGGCAAGGTGTTCAAATCTTATGTAGAAGTACATTTTGTGGGTGTCTCACAGGTTTCAATTCCGTGGACCTTGATCTACTGTCTTCTTCTCAGGGTAATGAGAAAATTGCTCCAAGGCACACTGTGAGCTGCAAGTTCGAGATAGGCTAAAATCCTCTTATCTTGAATTTTAATGATCATTTAAATTAATTTTTAAAATTGTGCTTTAGTTCTAAAGCAATGAATATTATATTCTTTCATTCCATTTCCCTCAGAAGTTCCTATCTGTTAATTCTACATCACGACTACTTGAGAAATATATCCTCGGGTAAGAATTTTAAGTTGATTCCTTGGTACAAAAATGGTACAAATAATAAAAATGAAATTTAATTTTTCAAATCTCATGTTTTTATTGACCTTTCAATCTGTTTTGTAAAATGTCCCTAAATAAAACAGTTGTTTTTTATCTGACAATTTAGCATGTGAAGAGCTTTTGCAAATCCACTGATAAATCATTTTTCCAAGTCGATTTTCTTCTTTTAGGCTGAATGAATTGAATTTTTAGCTTATGCTTTCCTGCTGACCAAAAGTTAGAATAGTTGTGCCCTAAATTTAAGACAAGCAAAGATCATGATCAAACAACATCTTTACATGTTAACAATCCAGTAAACTTCTAGGTTTTGTCTTGCTCTTTCCCTAAACAGAAGAACAAGATTTACCTTCCCAAACAATTTCACAGCACACAAACCATGAACAGAAAAATATTATGCCTTAAGTAAACTGGTTTTGTTACCAGTGTAATATTTCATTCTATAGTCTTTTTTACAGTGTATGCATTATTGTTTGAATTTTTATATTTGTAAGAGGAACCTCCATTCTGTTTAGGATGGCCATTTATATAACAAGTTCATATATTTAAAGATGCTTAAGTATTAGTTGTTGAAGTTGTTATTTATAAGCCATAAAAATCAACATGTGTAGACAATATGATTATTTTGAAATACATGTACCAAGACAATTATAAATAGACAATTTAGATTAAATTTTTACCCTTCCTCAAAGGAACAAAAGAAAACAAATTTTCTTCTATTTAAGGAATTACTTTGGAAATGCCACAGTCCAGTGACTGCTGTATTTGCTTTTACAAGTGAATTAAAAAAGAGACTAGTCCACCCCCTTCTTGTTACCTAGGATGTATCAAACAGAAAATGAAAATTTTATTGTTTTGAGTGGTTTTTCAAAAGTCAGTTTGAATCAAAGATTGTTTTCTTTTTAATAAATTTAATATAGTGCGAAATATTGTGAAAGCTAAAATCATTTAAATCTACATTCCATTTCAGTTGAACTGGGAGGGATGCAAGATCAGCCTTGAGATTTTTTGTTTTGCTTGTGGATGTCTCCTTGTTCCAGTATCAGTTGTTTAAAAAGACCCTGGTGCTCTGTTTTATTAGCTTTGTTTTTCTGTCAAGATAAGTTGCCCTCATTTATGTGAGCTTATTTCTGAGACCTCTATTCTATTCTTTGATTTAGTTGTGTATTCTTTTGTCGATCCCATGTTATCTTGATGACTGCAGCTTTATAGTAAGGCTTGATGTTGGGTAGCATCACGTGAGAGGGTGTCGGTCTCCCTGCTTCGCTCTTTTCTGTAATATTGAGTTAGGTTCCCTGTATTGCTTTCCTCTACATCTAAACTTCTGATTCAGTTTGTTTATATGGTGACACTTACAAATAACTGGCTGAGAATCTCTCTCCATTTATTCAGTTCATCTTTACATCTTTCATGAGAGTTTTGTTATACTCCATACATAGATTTTGTATAAATTTGGGAGACATATACATGTCTCTGTCTCTCTCTCTCTCTGTCTGTCTCTGTCCCTCTCTCTCTCTCTCTCTCTCTCTCTCTCACACACACACACACACACACACACACACATATTTTTGGTGCTAATGCAAATAGTGATGTTTTTACTTTTGAATCCCATTAGTTGAATTTTGGTTGAGTTCTATTTCATAATAAAATATTTTAAACAGTTGGTTTATTTGAAGACAAAACAAAGTGCAAGTTTTACTTCCAAGAATATGATAGAAATATTTTTTAAAAATTCATACATTTGGTATAAATAAAATCTTTATAGAATACATAATTTTATGTACATGCAGTGTCTGTTTTTCTCTAACAATTTTGTGAATGCTTATTAATGCATTAAATGCATTTCGTTATAAATCCTCACAGCATTCCAGTAAGGTAAAAACATTATCATTTTATAATGCATGTACCAATACTTCAAAACCTTGAGACACTTGTGCAAGAAACCTTGTGCAAGCACTGAAGTGAGCAAGCAGTGAAGCGGCACTTGAACCCTTACTGCTAAAGCTTTATAGGAAATGGAGATACTAAGGGAGTTAAAGGCTTAAATTTTGCAAACATGCATGATATTTACAGTGAAAAAGGATAACACATAAAAATTTTGAAATAGAGTCCCTTGACAAAATATTTTCTTCAGAGTTTCAATACTATGAACATTGTCTATTGTCTATCCACATATGTTTTCTTCTTGTATCGCTTCTCTTTAATCTCTAGTCACTAATTTGCCTCCTTTGTTACTTATAGAAAACTCTTCACTCTAGTCCCTGCTCCATTCGCTCCTTTCTGTTTCAGAAGTCAGCTGTCTCTCACATTCATTTCTATACTGTTCTTTTTAGATCACTGCAGCCATCAAATTATTTTAATTTGTTCAAAAGAGACTTTTTCTCTTGCGAGCAGAAGATACACAGGTGTGTGTGTGTGCTTGATATGGATTTTATTGATTGCTTAATTTAATACTTTCAATAGTACATACTTTATGGGAAACTAAACTGTTGTTTTAAAATGATTCACTCTTTCCCCCTGTTTTTGTTTGTAGAATCCACTTTCCTGCCACTTAATCCTGGGCTTGACACTGTGACTTGATTTGTTCAATAGATTATAGTAGGAAGGGTCCAAGTAGAACTTTAAAAAGTTGTACAGTAAAATTTAAATTCTATACACTTTTGCAATTGTTAAGGAAAGGCCACTGAATCCAGGAAAATTAATGCTTCTCAGATCTAAACTTAGACTTTGAACATCAACCTCAGCATGTCCACAGATCTGTCACAATAATAGTTTAAAATTACTAAATTTGAGGGTAGTTAGCATCAACGTTCTGTGCATCTAATGATACAAGGATGTGTTTATAAAATAATCCATTTATATAAACAGGTACCTATTTGCACACCCACAGATTCACTCTATTACAAAAGTTTGGATCAAGATTATCAAGACTTATTTCTCCCTTGAGAGAACAAAAAATCACATTGGAATTCTGTTTATTCAAATGAACATAACTGATCTCTACTATTAAGAAAATCAAGGTCTGAAAAAATAACTACATTACATATTTCCTATGTTATCTTCTACTTATTACTGATAAGGAATGGCATTTTAACCTCCAAAGTTCCACTTGCATTAATGCTTTTCTTTGATTTAGAGTTCTTTGCAAATCAAACTGATATAATGAATAGTTACCAAGAAAGTATATTTAAAATTAAATGATTACTGGCACTATTTTAATCAAAAACTGTGATAATTATAGATTATTTGACAAAGTTCTTACACAACCACAAAAGAATGTTTTTCAATCACCCCATGTGCCATACCTCCGATCCACAAGGACAGGCACAGAATGCGCATGGAGCGCAGCAGAAGTGGGCCTCTCAGGAGCAAGAACACACGGCTCCGCTCTGGCCACGGTGTTCCTCAGAGTGACTGTGAGAAAACCAACTGATCTTTCTCAACCTCATTTTCCTCATTTATAGAGGAAATCCGTGTATTTTACAAAATTACCTGGAAAGTACCTTCCAGCTCCTATGATCTATGATTCTATCATTTCGGTAGTACTGATCACTTGCTCTCAGGGAAATTTTGGGAAAGCTGCCTAGCTGGAAAGCGGAAGAGCCACCTTTCATTTTCAGTGGGGACATGGATGTCTCTTATCATGACAGATGCTCACATGATCCCTGCACCAAATCATGGCCTTTATTTAGGATTCCTACTCTTCAGGTCCCTCCCTTTCCTACCAAGTCCTACCATTCCAAAAGCTCCTCCACTGGAACTCTTTTCATTTGCACACCAAGGTTATGCTGCCCGTTTTCCAACTCAGTAACTCCTATTAGCCTCAGGAAAACTTTCCTTGAAGCCTATACATTAGGTGCATTGCTATAGTTCCCAAAAAGCACATTCTGTTTTTCATTTGTAGCATTCATCATATTTAAAATTATTTGCCATGTGTCTGTTTTTATCTAAAACTGAAAGCAATGACTAAGTTTCTGTTTTTTATTTTTTTCTGGATACCCCATTCCCTTCACAATTCCTGGCACATAACTGAAACTCAATGAACGATTTAAAATTGACATAACTTTTAATATTCCATTGCACTTGTTCAAATTCTGGGGGTGTAGAAACAAAGGACTTAGTTCTTACAGCAGGTTGGGATAAACATTTAAACTGGATATTTTAGAAGCAAACTGATGAAGAAATCTGATGTATTAAATGTAAAATAACCTTCTACGCTAATAAAGACAAAGAAGAAACTAATAAATCTTACTCAAATATAAGTTTTGGTGAGGCAAAAGACATCTTTGTTCTTTGAGGCAGATGAAATGTTGTTATGAAAATCCCACACAAAATATTAGGTGGGGCTTTGTAACGTTTCCTAGTCAAGACAAAGCACTTTAAGCAGACTACAGAATTTCAACAAAGAAAATGAAAATTATATGAAGAGAAGAAAAATCTCAGAAGTCACAGAATGGGAAAACTCATAGGTAGTCCCTGCCTCAGTCAGAGACCATCACCAGACAGAACAGTAGTAAATCTGGAGAAAATTCTGGGCGAGAGAATTATGATTTCAGAATCCAGTAAAAACTCAGTAAAGGTATCTTAATTTATTACAATGAATAAAAACTCAGTGCAGTATTACTGGACAGTACAATGGATATATCAATATTTAATTTATCAAATCTAATTTAGAAAGGAACGTTAAGTACTCAAAGGAAAGACAGAAACAATTCAGGCCAAGGTCCTTGTTTTTAAAGCTATGGATACTGTCCTTACAGCAAATATTAAATCAGTGATGCACACGGAACACCCCAGAGGAAAACAGCTATTTACATAAAAGAATTTAGGCTCCAACCTAATTGTACAAACATCAAAACAAATCTCTGTAACTTGCTAATATTATGTTAATATATGACATATAATTTGCTTCCTAAGGAGCTAGAAATTTCAGTTTTACTTTCTGTATAATTAAACACTGCTTTGAGTATTGTATTTATTATTTGCATACTACATAAATAAATACTTCTTTGGAAAGATATCATCATTTACTGTCTAAATAATATCAATCCATCACCTAAGCATATTTAGTAGAAGACTTTGACGTCCTTAGATTGAATTTCACTTGAGTAAAAGGACAGGATATGGGGAAATAGGAAATATTTATAAAACTAAATTGCTATAACTATGCCTTACATAATTTTATTTCACTAATTTGATTTTATAGCACTAGGAGACTAATGAATGCATGAGAAGTTTGAGGGAATCATAAATTTCGAACAGAGTTTTAGAAGATATTTATATATTATTTATTCATCATTAGGTTTCTACTTTAGTGCATATTTTATTAAATTAAAAATTTAAGAATTAACTTTTAATAACATAGTAATTTTTATACAAAAGGCATTTTGGTTTTATGTCAATCTTATGGAGTTGTTTCACAGATTAGAGATTGATGTATTTATAGTCCTTCACTTGAGCTGTACTGAGTAGTATGGGCCACGAGATCTCTGTTTAGATATACAAACTAAAAAAAAAAAATCAGTGTATAAATAAACAACTCTTTTGCCAGATATTTTCATTTTTCCATCATATGAATATATGGTGAAGATTTATTTTTTTAACTCACTATACTCTGAAACACAGCAGGGCTCAATTTTGAGATCCATACATGGTAAGATCTCTTGGGGGAAAAATAAACTAAGAGGTAGAAATAAAATCGTATAGGTGGAGGAAAGTGAAAAAAAGCATGTATATGGAAACAAAGAAGGATGTTTCCAGTTCTAAGAAGAATCAGTTCCTCTAAAGAGCAACTCAAGTATTTCTTAGACATGGACCACCAAAATTAAGAGATAAGTGGTTGATTATAACAAATTTTTATTTTGTATGACCTTATATAAACCTAAAAGTGTTTTAGTGGAAAATGAACATCAATGCAATTTATTTGCTGCTTGTGTACAATTTTCACTTTCATAAATTCTATTATATCTTTGTCGTTTGTTTATAATAGATTTAACCTACTTAGAAAAATCAAAATTTGAATTTTGCAGTCTAATCACTTCAGCATTTAAAAATAATCCCTGAGAGTACATTATTCGTCACTTAAATCATTCTGAATGCAGTATTGTTCTTGCCTCATTGTTAAACATTGTCAAAACATTCTGCTCCTAATTTTTTTAATTCCCTCAAAATACTATAGTTAAAATAATACAGCCCATAATAGTGTTCGGATCCAAGCACTAATGGGTAACATTAACATAGAAATTTGTTATAGTTCATCTAGATGTGATAAACAATAAATTGATCATACTTAAATGTACGGTTTGATGAATTTTAACATATGTCTAGTTGGGCAAAATCACCACCATCATCAAGATGTTGAGCATATTATCCTCAAAGGGTTTCTCCAGCTTGTTGGTAATTAATTCTCAACCTCAGTGCCCAGGTAACAATCTGTTTTCAGACACTATAGATTTTAGCTATTGTTTTCTGGAATGTTATATAAATAAGTGCATGTGGCATGTACTCTTTTGGTGGGCAAGTTTATTTCAATGGGCATATTGATTTTCATTTTCATTTGTCTTGCCTGGGTTAATAGTTTTCTGCTTAATGTTGAGTACCATTGCATTGTAACCTATTGTTTATATGTAGTGTTCACATAGGGATGGACATTTGGGTTGCTTCCAGTTTGGACAGATTTTTTAAAAATCTGCTATACATATTATTCACAAACATTTGTTTGGACATTTGACTTCACTTATCTTCAGAAAATGTCTAGGAGTGTAATGGCTGGTTTGTATGGTAGGCATATGTATAAGAAACTGCTAAACTGTTTCAAAAATAGTTACCTCATTTTATCTTCCTTTAGATGGTGTGAGTTCCAGTAGTTTTGATTTCTTACTAAACCAGTACTTCTAAATCTCCACTTGTCTAGTGAGTGCGCAGGGTTTTTAAGTACTTGTTTATTGTCCAATTGAATAATTAAAATTCATTTTATATTCTGGATATCAGTCTTTACATGTATATTTTTCCAAATATTTTCTTTTGGTTTCTGATCTGTCTTTTCATGCTCTTAACAGTACCTTTTGATGAGCATATACTTATAATCTTTTTTTTTTTTTTTTTTTTTTTTTTTTTTTTTGT
>QZML01001700.1:138195-165090 GCA_016801275.1 Hystrix brachyura | reverse complement strand
AAAAAAAAAAAAAAAAAAAGAAAATAAATTCCAAATGGATTAAAGTGTTCAATGTGAGAGGAAATATGGAAATATATTGTAACTTTGACAAAATCTTTAAAGAATGCACAGTACATACGTAAATCCAGGTGCCATTAAGAATTGGCAGTTTCACAAGAAACCAAGAAAAAACTTTGTATGGAACAATTACATTCCATAGCATCATTATAACAGGAGAAAATACATGTACTGTATAGTGTAGATTAATTTTTAATATTCTTCACAAAACAAAAAGTCCCTGTATTTTGATAGGAATAAAAAGACTACTCAAAAGAAAGTTGGCAAGCAGTAGACTAAGTTAGGTTTTGTATCAGTCACACAATTAGGCTATTGTGTGCCAGTAAACTGCTCCAGAAACCACAGAGGCTTAACAAAAGAGCAGTTTATTTCTTGCTAATGCTGCGCAGGTGATAGATCCAGGGAACACGCACGCGGGAGGGAGCTCCTTTTCCAGCCTCTCAGGCACATGGGCCTATGGGGAGAGTATCATCAGTTTGTAGCTATACCACCTGGACAGCACACTGTGGCTCCATTTTTGAAAGGGAGGAACATCAGAAATCAATGCACTGGGTTGGGAGCGGCTCCAGTTACAGTCATCTACATTTTGTAACCACAGGGCCACATTTCAACAGGACAAGATACTACAATTCTGTTAGCCAGAATTAGAGGAAAACCAGATAAACTGCGATCACAAATGATTTCCACAGAACACACAGGGAAAATTTCAAGGAGAATGAAAACCTGGCTGGCTATAGTCTTTGAAATATGACCAATATCACTGTAGCCATTCGATTAAAAATGCAGAATTTAAAGTTCATCAGATTGGAAACCCTCTAAATGATTGATAGCTTTTTATATTAAGTAGTGGGTAAAGGTCCCCATTCTGCACTTCAGGGGAGAATGCAAACAGAAAATTTAAGAAATGGTTATTCAGAACATATTATTACCTATTTATCCCTACTATTTCAGAATCAGCTTCTCCATGGAAAAAAGGGGCAAAGTGTTGTACAAGAATGTTTACCTCAATATTTAATACTGCAATAAAGGCAATGATTTAAATTTGTATTTACTCATGTTGATTGTGGCATGTCATCTTGTGGACTACTGTATAGTTGTTTAGAAAAACAACACCGATTCACACTTACTCACTGGAAAGACAACCATGATATACTGATAAAAATACAGCTGTAGTGGAATACATAGAATATTATCTTATATAAAAATAGGACAAAAGACAGACGGACAGAAAGGACAGAAAAGAAAAGAGATTGAGAAGGAGAGAAAAAAGTGAGGAAAGGGAAAGAAAGGATGAAACCTGTGTACTTCTATAAACACAATGTAGAATCTGCATACTTGATATTTTTTAAGTTAAGATGTTTTTACAGTTCAAGCCATTATCTAAAATACTATCAGGAACTCTCTATAAAATGTTCCGATAAACCTCCAAAAAATGTTTATTTATCAGTAAATAAACATTTTAAATGATGTTAATGTTTTTAATTTTATAATTTTATTTAAACTTAACTTTGGGTCTAATACTTGTGAATAATTAATTTTGAATTTTTTTGTATTAGGTCATTTTATCTCCAGCATATGTCCTAATTGCTAAAAGACTTAAATTTGGCAAACAGTGAATTTTTATTTCTCAGCTCTACAATGGAGCACAGAGACTCTGAGTTCATGATGCATCATTAAAATTAATGATTCTAAATATTTGAGGAAAATAATCATCTTTAATGAACATGTTCCATTTTAAAATTGTAGGTCATCCTGCAAAAGCAGATGGCACCATCAAAATTTTAAAATTTGGACATGCATTTTAGTTGACAGCTATTTCAAAATTTAAATGTCTAAGTAAGTTTAAAATTCTGCTAAAATTTATGGAAATAATAGAAAGTATTTTAAAGGCTCCACTTTAAAAATACAGAATTTAGACTTATACTACATACTATCCATGTGATCTTGATTTGCCTAATTTGATGTGCTTTAATTTCATCTGCTTAGTAGGAACAATATTATTTCTTACTTCACAGGGTCACTGTAGCATTTCAATGGAACTACAAATGAGCTTTCAAGAGCGCATGGCACTACTTCATGGCACTACTTACCACTTAACAGGCATTAGATATTAAAACTATTGTTAAGGATACATGCTGTCATACAACAGAATGTTACACAAATAACTGTGGCATCTAATTTCTAAAAGGAGGGACTCATATCACTTTTACAAAGCTATAAAGGCTGATGATGCGTCTTTATATACTTCTACCATGAGTTTTTAACTAAAGAATATCAAGTTTTCAATTAAAGAATATGGAAATAAAAATGCAGGTACTTTCTATTGGAAATCAGGTAGGTTTTGTCATATTATGTTCATGTGTCTGTGCACGCATGTGCATGTGTTTTATTTTTATATCTAGCTGATGAGACAATGGGAGCTGAAAAATTTAATTCAGTCCTTTAATGCCTTATGGTCTTCACACTGATTAATCTCCAATTTCTTCTTAAAATCCCTCAAAATCACCTAGGATGAATTCTTGCATACTGAAAAAGAACAGAGTAAGCAGCGGTGCATCTACGTTCTGCAATAAGTTACTTATCTACTACTCACATTAATTCTTTTACCTATTCCTTCACATAGTCTACACATTTAATGTATGATTAGTGTAGATAAAGCATTGCACTAGGGATGTTATGTGTTCTGAGAAGGCAACAGTAAACAAAGCTGATTAAATTTCCTATCATCATAGTGCTCACATCCTAGTTTGTTCATTCCAAAAGTGAATAATAATCCTTATTTCTTGTAGTTCTACTGAGATTTAATGCGTAAATGTAGTAAAAAATATTGGAATGTACAATGCGGTAAGTAATTGTTAATGATCTCTTTAATGTTCTGTAATCTTTATAAAATGAAAATGAAAATATATCTAAAATATAGTGCCATGTTAATGGATACTAATGTGTCCACTGACAAGAACTTGGTTCCTTTTTGCTTCTTTTCTAATTAATATGAATTTTAAAGAATGGCAATAAAAAACAAGGAAACAAAACTAATAACTCTAAGGGAAATGGAGCAAAGTGGACAGCAAGGTTACTCTCCTTTTCAACAGGGACATCTAGTATCACATCTTGAAACATAGTTTTAGTAAACACATAAATCTCTGAGAATCAGGACAACAATGCCTTGGTTACATAGATGTCATTGATTGTATCAAGTTAAAAAGAGTAACTTCTGAAGGGTTATATTTTATTCATTTCTTCTATAGTACATAGCAATCCATTCTCTGCCATGCACATGACAAATCCTAATTGAAAAAAGTTGTATCTAAAACATGAGGTTATTTTCTTGATTAGAAACATTTGGTTGTCTTCCTATATTTTAAGACAGATACTGTCCAAGCTACACAGAAAAAAAGCATAGATAGATCCACAGATTAAAAATGAAGTTCTAAAATTAATGGCAACCAGACAATTATAAATCAACTTATTTTTAACATCCCTAAGGATTTTGTGCATTTAAATGTAATGAGAAATGGTATGAGAAACAATTGATAGTACCAACCTTTTCCCCACTCCCATTTTATCAGCTTTTAATCATTTTCTTTTCTGTTTTACTTTTGAAAGAGATTTCATATATGTTATTTGATGTCTTATTTTCTTTAAAGTCAAGTTTCAAACGATCCCTCTTAGGTAGTTAGAAAAACAACAATCAAAAATACATTGTAAGAAACAAGGTCTAAATTTTATACTTTAGTCATTACATTTAAAATTTTTAAAAATTTAAGAGACAAACTATACAATAAAATATACATTTAATCTAAAGGAAAGGTACATTCAATGCTATCTCATGCGAAATCTACAGATGACAAAAAAGAGGCTATCTTTAGATCAAATCTGGAAAGGTTTTTAGCAGGTGTTCCATTTAGAACCAACACAGTACTCAACAGAGAGCATGGCAATTATGAGAATTATTTTTAGTAGGCAAAGTTGCTAAAGCTATCTGCACATTAAAATTTGAAACTTCTCTAAATGAACCCAGCTTAAACCTTAAATTTGTGTTTTACATTACAGAGAAGGCAAAAACGTGATTCTCAGAGGAAAAAGTATGGTACACAGAAGTCACAAGAACATATTTTACCTTATATTACCTTGTTTATATAGAACAAATGATTTGTTCTGCTCAGCTGAATAAATAATTATGATGACATAGCACAGGGTACTACTAGCAGAAATATAAAGACAAGATATACTTAGCGTATGCAGTGCGGCATTTATAAAATAGAAGTGGTCATCTCTGATGAATAAAGAGTTAAGGAAGATGTCACAGAAGGAACATTTGAATTTTGTCTTTGAAGATAAAATAAAATTCGAACAGTGATCCAGGCAGAATTTACTTAACAGCCAAAGAAGAAGAAATGTGTACTAACTTGCTGGGTTCAGGGAATTATGTATAATCTGATTAATTAGAGTTTAGATAAAAACCAAACTAATGATGCAGAAAGCTAGACAACAAATCTTTGCAGGTTTTGGACTTTGCCCTCAGGCAACAGAAAACTAAACATTTTAAGCAAGAGCTAAATATGACCACTTCTCTGATACCAGTAGATCATCGTTAGTAACATCTAATTTAGACTAAAAGACACAAGATGAAAGGAAAGGAGAAAAATAAGGGAACTATTCATTTAGAATCTCCTACATTGGTTTCAAATATCTCATCTCTGGATACTTATGTATGAATAACAGCATGTAATTTATTTTCTGTTACTTTTTTAAAGATTTTTTGAGAGAGGCACAGAGAATCGAAATGTTCTCTCTACATTTGACAATTCACTTAGTACCTAGCACAGAGCAGATCTTTGGAATTTTTAATTACCATTGCTGAAAATTGAGCAGAAAGACAATAAAAAATGGTAAATTGTTCTGCTTTACAATGCACTTCCAGTTCTTGAACTGCAGCGCAACAGAGAGCTATGTAAATATCAACAGAACTTCCCTGCTATTACATCCTGATCATGAGTTTTAGTAACTCGTACTTTTGTTAAAGCAGCATCACCAACGATTAATGTAATTTCTTAGATTTATATTATTATAGATTTTCTGACAGATAACATGCACAAAGAGACAAAAAAACAATGAAAATAAAAACAATGTAAGGATGTCAGATTCACTTTGTCTTTTTGGTGAGGAAAATAAAAGAAAAAAGAAAACTATCAAGTAGATAGTTTGAACAGACTCAGCTTTCCTGCAATGTCGTAACCTTGTTTTGTTTTGTTTTCTTTTGTTTTTTACTGGGGGCAGATGTGGATTTTAAATGCAAAAGGAATATATTTACAGCCATAATTAGGCTAATCTTTTTTTAACTGACAATTATACAGATTTTCTGAACTATTCAAATTAATATAGTACCAAATTTAGTCACAAATAAAAAATACAGAACAAATGTGCCCTGTCTCCCTGACAACATCATGCATTCATCTCAATGTGTCCAGACACAAAGGCAGGGCAGCAGTTGAAAAAGGAAACTCAGATTAAAAATTATTATTATGCAAGAAAGTTTTTTGCAGGCATTGTTTAAATGATAGAGAATAATGAATTTTGCCACAATGGTAATAATAAATTCAAGCCACATAACATTCTGATGGCCTGTTCTACATTTTCTTTTCTTAAACAAAAGTTTTAATTGAATTTCTTAACAATTATACAATTGCAAATTTGCATTTCTGATATGTAAATTGTGTATATATATATATTGCCTTTAATCAAGGTTCAGTGTGTCAAAGATACGCATGATCTCACAATCCATCTCATAAATTAAACTAGAATAAAACTAGAACTAGAATAAAAGATTTTATTTTTCACATGTAATTAATCATTAATCTGTACCTCAACCAACACTGGGATGAGGAGTAGGAAATTTATAATTTCGTGGTCTATGATTTACGAAGGAGTTAATAAATCAACAGGAGACCATGTACTTCATCTGATAGCACCACTGGTATATTAGATAAAAATTAGTACTCTGGAATATTTGGTGATTTAATTCCATTATTGTTATATTTAAGTATTCAATAATATGTAGACTTTTGTCACACACACTATTTAAGGAACATAAAATCGCATGATATATTCTGGGAAAGACTAGCACTATGGAGCCGAAGAAGCACAATAACACCATAACAGACGGGGAAAGAGATGAGAGATACAAAATAGACACATTTTAAAGGAAAAACTCATGTAAAAATAAGTGGGATCATTATCTATAGTAAAAAAGGAAATGATTTTTGTTATAATATATTCTCACTTGTGTTCTACAAAACATTTCGGATTTTTTGGATGCAATTAAACTTGAATATAAAAGTATTCTCTGGTGGTATTAAGATAACATTCCTCGCAGTCGCAATTTGTCATTACCTTTGTAGTTAACCTTGAAGCCAACGGATCCAACACTTTCATCTGTTTGAAGGTGCAGCCACATTTGGCTACTCATGCTCACTATTAAGTCTGGTACAAAGCTGCCAGTCAGCCTACAAAGAGATGGACACAGAAGGAAGAGATGGGTTATTAGCACACTCTCTGCATGCTAGTGATGAGGACGGTGTGTTTCTCAGCACTCTCTTTGCTAGGAAAAAAACACTGTCAGATAAATTTACAGATCTGTGTTGATGTAAGAGACAAATTACATAATTTAGTTATCAAGGTTTATCATTTAAAAATATCATTTTATATGTTTAGATCTTTCGTATCCCTGAGGCAAGCTTACTATAATAGTTTAGACAATCAGAGTCCTACAATTCCTTTGAACAAAAAAGAAAAAGATAATCTATAAGAATCAAGTATTTTTAGCACCAAAAATGCATCTCATTTTATCCTTTAAATTTAGCAAAATTTGTTTGAAATATTATGAAAACTATTCAAATACTGTGCAAGAAACAAATGAAATTGCGAATAATATAATCTGATTTTTTATAAGACTGATGTTGAAAACGCAAACCTTAATATCCATCACCTAACTGAGAGACTACCTTATATTTATTTATTATAAATAGTTGTACTTAAATTGCTGTATGATTTTTATGTAGCATAACTGAATGTATGCATTAATAATCTTTCATTCACTAATGCGCAATTTTAAAACATAAGAAGGGAAATTGCTTCATGCTTCCTCTGTCATTAATAATGTTGTAGTCACATATTTGAAATGAAGCCAAGGGTCATACAAAGGATGAAAGCAAATGAGTAAATAAGACCTTTGAGGCAGAAGTCTGTCAAGAATAGAAAGAGGAGGAAATCTGAGTCACTGCAGAGTGAATGTCCATATTGGCAGAGGACTCTAATTTCATGCTAAAAAGATAGGTTTCTAAAAGAGAAATTACTGAATGTTTGCCTACTTTATTGCTAAGACCGCAAATACAGTTGGAAAACTACATCAGGGAGGTATAAAGTTTGTTTCATAATAAAAAGGGCATCCTGAGAGAGTATTTAAAAATGTCTCCTGGATACGTTATAATTAAAGCAGGAGAGAGCAGCAGAGATGACTATATCCTTGAAGTGACCGTGGCCACAAAATGCCTTACTTACCAGCCAGCCACCAAATGTATAAAAATGGGATCACAAAACTGCCTTAGCTGTATGGCTATGTCAACAATGTCTAGTGTACTCATTTATGTAAATTTATCCTAATGAACCTTAGTAAAATATGAATTATGGTATTATACAATATATTGAGGATCATTGTTAAGATATCAAGATACTATAAGATATTATGAAACTGTGCATAAATTTTCTTCCTGTCAAAAATTTATTTTAAAACCCACACACATATATACATTGTCAATTGATATATGCAAGGTGTGATTGAAACATACAGTGAAGGTTTAATTTTAAAATGTCTATTATGGTAAAATACATATTGCCATTAATCACCCTCAAAATTCTCCCCGCTGCTTCAAGTATTATTCTCTTATCATTCTCGCCACTTCCTGAAACAGTTCTGGGAGTTTACTTATACTGTGTAGCTGCCTTCATGTTGGAACCAATTCAGTGTCATCCTTCATGATCCTTTTGACTTTGGGCAAGAGCCTGAAGTTGCAAGGTGCAAAAACCATTAAGTAAAGAGGATGCAAATCCATGACAATATTTTTACAAGCTTGCCTCTTTGTTGGACGGCACCTGGCAGTAACATTCATCAAGTGTTTGATCACAACTTGTACGGATAGTCATGAAAGCAGATTTCCAGAACTGCTTCAGTAAGTTGTAAGAATGATGGGATAAGTGTGTCCAAAGCGAGGGGGAGTATTCTGAGAAAAAATTAATGGCAATGGTCTTCTAATGTAATGCATTTTACAATTCTAAACATTCGATGTATTTTTGATCACATGTCATATATCACACACTATCATTTGAAACTTCTTTCTATTAAGCTTTGTGAATTTTGGATGTGTGGCTGGAATTTTGGTGAATTATAGGTATTTATCTTATGAACTACAGTGGAGAGATACCACTGCATGGAGGAGAACTCAAGTGTGGAGGGAAGACAGAAATTAAAGAAAGCTCATTATGAAACGGGCATGAGAGCTTAAAACTACAAAATGTGCGTCAGCTACACCATACTGAACATGCTAACCATCTATTTTAAGTGAGTATTAGAAATTGGTTTCTGGGAAAGTTTTATTATTTCTTTTTATTATATCACTTTATATCCTATTCATTTCTGAATGGTTTTAAGGCCTGAAACCTCTTAGGAAGGTCTTTTTTTTTTAATCAATCCGTAAAGGACAACTAACCTAAGCAGCCCAAATTATTCCATTGCTAACTTATTCTTTCACTGACCCTGAGTCTACTTATTTCCATATTCAGTGAAAGCATAAAGGTATTTAAAAATTATAAGAATAAAATTTTCTTAAATTAAATCTAAAATCAAAATTTTCCCATGTCTAAATGTATATATAGAACTTCCCCTGGTTCTCATTAGCATTTACTTTATAACACTTGAAACTGTAAGTTCTCTGTTTCTTTCAGATGTATGTAAAGTATTTAAAAGTTAAATGAGACTCTTGCCAGTTTTGAATCCCAAGAATGTCTTTCTGGAGGCCTTGGAGCCATCCCTTGGAAACGTGGAGACCACGGAGGAGGCGGCTCTGTCCCTGTTTCTGTGGGAGTTTAAACTTAGGCACATGGCTCCATGATTCAACTCTCTGCTTCTCAAAAAACAGCGAAATTTAGTTTTCCTCTTGGTAAAAACACATAAAATGTATGTAATGGATTTTATTATAAAATAGCCTTTTGCCCTGGCTATGTAAAAGGGTCAGATTTCTTTCTTTCTCTTTCATTCTTCCTTCCTTCCTTTCTTTTTTTTCTTTCTTTCGTTCTTTCTTTCTTTCTTTTCCAATCTCCAAAGCAGATTGCCTATGATGTCCATCACTATCTGCTTTAATCCTTACTAATAATAAAACTTTCACTCTTCTGTACATTTTGTGGGAAGGATTCACTGCATTGGTAAATGATTTTATTTTAATTCAATTTTGTCTGCATTAGACATACCTTTTAAAACTCTGCGCTGGAGCCCTCCAAGGCTGATTCCTCCTGTCTTCCTCTCAAAGGCTTTCATTTAGATTCTAATGTATAATCTTACTGCTGTGGTCATCTGTGTATTCAACCTCCACTTATGACAATAAAGGGAACTTTGGGGTCACGTGGAAGACTTAGGTCATTCTCTTAACACTCTCGATTGAGCCTTCAAATAGTTGTGATGTGTTTTAATACATCTTTTGGAACTATTTGTAGATTAAAATATTATATTCTGTGATTATTTACAGGCTGAGGAATCTTACCGTGCATTCACAATGCATTCTAAACTTCCTAATTAGCCCTTGCACATTTGGATAAAATAGTAAAGGCCCTAAATATATGTACTCAGTAATTTTTCTCAAAACCTGATATGGAATCTGAAATAAAGGATCTTTAAAATTTACTTAAAAGTCAGAAAATAAAAAACATTAAAAATTCTTTATAAGTATCAATCCCTGATTTTGTGTCATACAAATATATAACTTTAGTCTTCTATGTGAATATATGTAATATTCCCTCTTCTAATACCATGTTATCAAAAGTGATACGTAAGTTCATTAGTAATGTGCACAATTCACTAAGGATGATAACTGTCAGAAAAAATATTTTAATAACAACAATTCTGAACATGACTATTCAGTGCCATTTGAGAAAGTGGATTATTGTAAGCGTAACATGTAGTTTAAAATCAAAACATTTAAAGTACTAGAGGATGAAAATGTGATACAAATGTCAGCACATTTAGCTAAGTATCAGTAATTGTGGCTTTAACTTTATTCATGGACACTGGCTTCAGAATGTTTCATTTATTGACTAACTCAAAGGCATAATGTGTAGGAGAGTTTCTACCATGATTCTTGTGACACTTACAAACAGATTATTTATAATGGAGATTTGTTTTTAGAAAATTGAATTTGGTAAGCATGATTTCAAAATATATATCCTTTTATTCACTTATAGATACTTCACTGTACATACTTAGCACTTTAAAAGGCCTTGTTTATAATACTTAGTATTTATGGGACAAAATTCAGCTTATTTAGATACTCTCCGTATATTAAAAACTAATGTTTTCTTTGGTAACCACTTTTAAAAAGCATATCACTACACAAATGTTCCTGATAGAAAAACAATTAAAAATTTTAAATTTTTTTTCTTAATTCAGTGCATGTAAAAATGAATATACAACATATATACAGCAAACCAGAAGTACATTGCTTTTTCTTGGTGGAAACATCAGTGTTTTCAAAATAGACAAACATAGCAATAACCATGCTGAAAGACTCACACAGAATAACTCTGTCTACACTTAATAACATTGTCAATAATCAAAACGTCACAGAAAGTATTTTCATGTTGCAGTTTAAAATAACCCTGAGGTCCAAGAGCATATATTTATTGTCGTGCAACGGTGGGTCATCAGGATGACTCCACATGAAGTCTCACCCACCTGATAACTGATGCCGTTAGTGTTACTGTTTTCCTGGATATAGAATTAACGAGTGTCAAAATCCTCATGGAGACATACAAAGCTCTAGGATTCCTGACATGTCTGTGCTCATGTTTGCAAAGATTCCCTTTCTGCTAACTGTCTAAGGGAGCGTGCCTTGGGGAAGAATAGTTTGTCCTCTCCCATTACACAATTCATGTTACCACCTAATAGTTTTAACTCAAGGTTCAGATAACTGTAGCCATTAATACCTAAAATTATCATCTTACTATTAACTCCAGTATATATTCTTCTGCCATTAACTCATGGCAGTTTTTGGTATTAGTGTATAAAGAACAAAGATGGGAGGTTATAATTCACTGGAGACAGGGCATTTTGTTAAAGGCAATTATCATGTACATTAGTAAGATACTACAAGAAATAGAATCTAAATGTTAAAAAAATGTTGAATACTTAAAAATAAAGCTAATGTCTTCAACAAATAGTTTCTCAAAATATATTGATCAATTACCTTATAGCAACCATACTACAGTATAATAGTAAATAGTATTCTATTCATAAGTCTAATGAAAATAAAGCTACTCTTGTCAGGAAGCTAATAAGACAGTTATTAAATAAATAAAATATTTGTATTAAAAGTTATTAAATAAAAATATTTGTATTTGTATTAAAATATTTGTATGAAAAATTAATACATGCATACACACAGAAGTATATGTATGTATGTATTAAAAATAAAGAGTTTTCAGGGAAAGAAGTATTTTAGTCTTTATTAACATGTACCTGAGAATGGGATTTTTATATTGTACCAATTTTTCCAGAAGAAATCATATAGAAACATATTTGAGTAACTAAAACAGCATTCTCCTTTACCCATGTTCAAGATGTTTGCTGAAATAAAATGTCAATGAACATCAATGCATACTCACAAAATATCTAGAGCTATTTTAAGAACATATGGCTTTTTATATTTTGCATGTTTTCACTTTATTAATCATTACAGCATTACCATGAATCCAATAATAAACCATGAAGAAAAAAGAGCAGAAAGTGGAAGGATTATTGTATCCCTAGTACAACGCATTTCTCTGTAAGTCAGTTGTTACATAAATGAAAAGGTGCATACCCATTTTTAGATCAGCCTACCCCGTAACAGCTAAATCTTAGAAACAGCCCATATGTTCATCAACAGAAGAATGCATAAAGAAAATGTGGTATTTATACACAATGGAGTACCACTCTGACATAAAGAAGGATAAACTTGACTCATTTGTAGGAAAATGGATGCACCTTAAGACCATATGTTAAGTGAACTAAATCAGACACACAAGCTTAAATATCAGATGTTTTTTCTTATACAAAAAAAATATAAATGAATAGCAAAATATAATATATAGTAGGAAGTAGGGAGATAGATCTTTCAAAATGACATGGGGATCAAGAGATGAAGGGATATGGAGGGAGTTGATGGGAAAAGGATGAAAAAAGAATGAAGACGTGTTATGTACATGTACCAAATCCACACGAAGGAATGTAATCATTAAGTACTGCTAACATGGACTAATAAGACATAAAAACTGAAGAAAGAAAAAAATAACTAACACTTCCCCACCCCTTTCCATGCCGATGAAATAAAGGTTGGAAATGACCACAAAGCTGGCAAATGTATAATTATCACTGCTTGATCTTTCAAGCAAGTTACATCCATTTTCACTATCAGATAAATTTACACATACGTGTGAAAACAGCACATTAAAAACAACCTGTGAAAAAGGGAAAATTCTTCTAACAGCTTTTAAAAGATAAAGTGGGATTGTTCAAATCCATTAACTGGATTGTTATCAAATAGTCAGGTTTATATTCTGGCACTCATCATTAAGCCATCGTGATGGTGCTAGAAATATTATTTATAGTTGAAAAGAAAAACTTCCAATTAACTTTATCAGAATTCAAATGAACAGAATTTATGGAGAGAAGAACACAGGGGAAGATGGAAAAGGAGAAGAAGAAGGGGGAAGAGAGGAGAGGAGAGGGAAAATAAACATAAACAGGACATAGATGTGGCAAAATATATAATAAAAGCAACAAGAAATGTATAAGTTGTGAATTTAAATTTCCATTATTTCAGGAATTTTCAGTCAATAAACCAATACGGAGAACTTAGTACTGTATATGATGTTACACCATAATACTTTCTCTATTGTAATGGGTATTTCTTTGCACTCCACAGAAAATGAATTTTATAACAATTACTTGAAATGTTTCATAATTCCTTTTAGTACAGTATTTTGGCTGCTAGACATATTATAATTTTATGAACTACTTCTTAAGAACATGAACAAATATTTTACTTTTTAGAACATGCATATATAAAGAAAGTGAAAATCAAAACACTACATATTTCCAATTCAAACCTGTGACCTAAAGAGAACAGGACAGAATGTTTCATCCTATTAAATATGTATCAGAGTGATGCATCCTGTTTATTAATTAGAATTCATAAAATTAAATGTAGGTTGAAGTCATTTTTTGAGAAAGAATACCAAATATTATGAGATATCTTGCTGTTAAAGTCTTTCCAAGTTGAGTATGTTTTCTTATTTATTCATAAGATAGAGAATCTTGCTGTATTGTATAGGCTGGCCTTAAATTCCTGTATTTAAGCAACTTCCCTGCTTTACCCTCCCAATTAGCTGGGACTCTCAGCACACACCATCACAGCCAGTTTAAATACTTATACTAAAAATCACTTTGGTATACCAAATTAACTTTCTGCAGCATTAATCAAATTTTAAAAAAAAACACAACATATTGGTTATTTTTCTGATCTTAATACTGGCCAGTTAAACTTCACCTCACTTTCTTCAAAACCTCAGTTGCAGGCCTCTTTATTTCACTTAATTATTTCATGCTCTCTCTGCTATCTGATCTCATGCACTCAGTATGAGACTTACCAATTCACCCCACTCAGATCTTAATATAAAATGAAACAGTCTTATCCTCAATACTTGACACAAAACCACTAATACAAAATTTAGTAGATTTTTGGGAGCAATCGAGAGCAAGAGAGAATGGGACCAAAACTTTGTAAGTAGCTATGAAGAAAGCAAAGGATGACTTTATGTCTACAAAGAGATCATTTTCACTAAGGAAGCACATACATACGTTTTTAGATAATTAATTATATTTGGTTCAAGTAAGTTTTTGCCATACCAATATCCAGGCCTAGAGTCACCCACTGTCAAAAAAAATCACAAATTCAAATTTTTATACGCAATTTTCAGTTCTCTAAAATACTGTACTTGAGAGATGAAAACAACAACAAATTTCTAATGATTAAATTAGCTCCACATCTGCCAATTTTCAATACACTTCTATTTGGTGTAGTGAAATATAAGCTATATGATACAAAAGTAAGGGGATTTTGTAGGAATTATAAATTCTTTCTGGCCAATCAACCCAGTGTAGTGATAAACAGCTCAAATTGTTGATAAAATGCTTATGATTATCGGGAACAGAAGTCTTAAAATTACCACAAAATGTAGCGATACATCTGAATATAGAGAGTAGGGCAAATACCAGCCCCCTTGCCCATCACTTTAGCACAAAATGGAATTCCTATAGGCCAGAAATAGACAACTGATTATGTTGATCAACAGTATCCACATTTAGAGGGAAGAAAGAAATTGAGTTTGAGGTCAACTGAAGATAAGTGAAAAGAGAAAGGTTTTGTGTTCGTTTGTTAATTTTTTTTCCTGGAAGATAAGAACTAAGAGGCAGTAATATTGAGATCTATAATATATTGTGTGTAACCATCGGGTTATCTTTGGCTTTATTCCTGGAATCTGGACCAGCAATACTTAAAGTAATCTCCTTGTAAAATTTAAAAAGACCAAATAAATAAATAAATAAATAAATAAATAAGGAAAGGCGTGCAAAAGAAAAAATGAAAATCAGCTTTCATATTACATATATATGAAAATCAACACATATAGAGAAAATCAGTCAATGTCCATGATATAAATACATACCCGTAACAGGGTTAGCTCTAGGAGTTGTTTACACTGAAAATATATTTTTAACAGTAATTGTAACATTTTAGTGTGCATAAAGATCATCTAGTGAGTGTGATAAAATGTACATTGTTGGGTCCAAATTCCAGAGATTCTTGTTTAAGTCTATCAGTGTTCAAAAATCTAAATTTTTAAATGGTGGTAAGCAATTGTGATTTATTAATGAAGCAAAAAGACTCTATTTTGATAAATATCAGGCTAAATAAGAACAATCCTCTCTTGACATAAAATCAGGGATACACTGATCTTGGATTTCTTAGACTCCCAAACCATAAGAAATAAATGTGTGTGTTTATAAGCCAACAGGTTTAGCGTGCTCGGTTATTGAAGCCCATGGCCAACAAAATAAAGTGCCTCAAGCTTCCCTGAAAATAAACAGATAAATTGATTATATGTGAGCTGATGATAATAACTAAGACACCATACTTCTGCTTATGATAGTGGGGAGAATCAATGTAAAAAATTGAGACTAAAACATAATAAATACCTGATAGACTAAGGCAAAAATGAAACATTTGAGAACTTACACTTGGAGCACTGTCCTGGGGTCTCCAACTTCACCCCCATCACCAATTGTTAAGGTATCATAGCCAATTTCAAGATCAAATTCTTCAAAATTTATCTGGATAACCTGGTAACAAATAGAAATAAATACCTTGAATATATTGTATTATGTAACACATACAAAAAGAAAGCAATAGCAGAAAATATTCCAAATACACTCAAGAATACATATGAATTTCATAAGAGCATAGCATGTCACAGTATTTCTAGGTTCCAAAGGTTATGTCATCACATGGCTTTTACTTGCTGGCTTTAACCTTCCAGATTAAGTTTTCAATGAAAAGGCACACTTCTGTTTATAGAATACTCTTAATTGAAGCATGATTAATGCGAATCTCCTTTAAGAAGACATTATAAAAAGTACATGTAGGTGGAGAGTGGTTTTCCACACATTTGCATATATTTTTTATAAAGTTAACTTGGGAAAACAGTGCGCTATTTCCATTAAGTAGTAAAGCTTAAAAAATGTCAGAGCTAAATTTGAACCTAAATGACTAGATTTAATGGTATCAGGTTTCTTTTTGTGTATGCTTTGGTAACAGAATCCCTCGAACATATTAAAATATGTTGGCAAAACTGAGAGCACACATTTGAAGAGACACATTATGACAGGATATGTAATACAGCATTACAGCTTACTAAAATATGCTCACATAATTATACATTATTTATACACATATAAAAATCAGAATTTAGTTAAATTACAGTTATTTGATTAAGTACTTAAAATATTATTAAAACCTGGTAATTAAGAATCAGTACAGAAATAAATTATGTAAATACTTTTCAATATACAATCATGCCTTGAGCAAAGAAAATTTGTAATAATATATTACTTATCATATGATAAGCAAAATTAATAGATTTCTGCATTTCCAGAGAACAAATCATAAAAATGTCTCTTTAGTAATAAATACTAATAGTAGTAAATATCTCTTTATTTACTAAAATTATGAAAAATATTTTATATCCTGTCTTATTTGAACTCTTGAACAAAAATAACTGTTGATTATGCTTATTTCATATCTTTAAATTATTTTATATCAGCATTAACTAAACTATTTCCTTTGACCAAACTGAAATATAATATATGCAAAAATATGAAGTCATGAATTTTATATTATAATTTTTTAAATGCTTCTTTACTGTTGTTAAATATAAATACTTTCAATTAATTGCCTTTCAATAGAGATTTAAATTACTTCTCTTTTTGCCATTATAAGGATCATGATTATAAGCAATATTACATACATTCTGGTTCACATTTTCAAATATATCTCTAAGTGATATACTTTCCAGATAATAACAAAACAAAACTTCATTGCATAACATTGTACCATACGATTTTTCAAAACCGTTTTACCAATTTAAATGTTTACGTTTATACACATTAGGTGTATTTCTATTACTCTAGTGGATATAAAAACTAAGCTTTGCATTTTTCACTACAATTTGAGTTGCAGAGTTTTTCATTATGTTAACTTGTCATTTATGTTTCCTTTTCTGAGACATGATTATTTCACTTTGACAAATTTTCTCGTGGATTGTTTGTATGGCAGCGACTGGTTTCAAGAATTTTTTTTTTTTTTTAATCAGTGAGTGACTCAACATATGTCCATTGTAGTACTCATCAAAAAAAAAAATATGTCTAAGACACAACGAGGTGAATAGAAGAAGCCGTTTGCCTAAAATATTTTGTGCGTTGTGCGGGTTCTACCCCACCACACACAAAGCTAAGATATGTCACAGCTGCTGCTTCAAATTTGTAACATTTTCATTTTGCTTAACTTAGATCATTTGATGAAAATAAATTATGCATTGTATCAAAGTAGTATTTGCTAGTCTATCATTTTATGGGTATCACTCTTGCACTGTCTATGACTCAAAGTTGTAAAGATATTTTCTTCAAAACTTTACTCTTGAGAATTGACTTAAATAAACTTTGAAGGACCTACTAGGCATAATCCTAAAGTGTCCTGCCCAATTGCAGCCTCTTGCTGTAGCTGGCCTGTGTAATTCCCTCCCCTTGACTGAAGGTAGGACCCATGAATAAGATATCAATTTCATAATTAAGACCTATTATAGAGAACTGTTAAGGGGTAGTAGAGATAAGTAAAGGTCTCCAATCAGTTAGTTTTAATTAACCAAGAGTATAAAAGTGAGAAACAAAATGAATCAAAAAAAGACAGTCCCGTTCAGGCTTATGTTGTTGTTGTTGTTGTTGTTGTTGTTGTTGTTGTTGTTGTTGTTGTTGTTGTTGTTGTTGTTGTTGTTGTTGTTGTTGTTGTTGTTGTTGTTGTTGTTGTTGTTGTTGTTGTTGTTGTTGTTGTTGTTGTTGTTGTTGTTGTTGTTGTTGTTGTTGTTGTTGTTGTTTGGTTTTTTGGTGCCGGGAATTGAACTTGGGGCCTTGCACTTGCTAAGAAAGCACTCTAACCTCTGAGCTAAATGCCCAGCCCCTGGGCTTTGTTATTATTTGATTTCCTGATGATAGTCAAGCTTTCTAGTGTAAAGTGGAATCTCAGTGTTGTTTTAGTTTGCATTTCCCTAATGACTACAGATGCTGAACATATTTTTCAAGATTGTATTGGCCATTTATAATTCTTCTGAGAAGTATCCATTCATTTCAATTTCTCTCTCTTTTTTTTTAATCAGGACTTTTATTTTCAAAGGTCTACTTTTTTCGAATTCTTTATATATTTTGGATAATAGTCCTCTCATTGAGGAGTACCTGGCACAGATTTGTTTCTTATCTGTAGTTTGTCTCTTCACAATATTTGTTGTTTCTTTTGCTGTGCAGAAGCTTTTTAATTTGATATAGTCACATTTGTTGACTGTTTCTGCATCTATTGAGATGGTCATAGATGATTTTTGTCCTTGCTTCTGTTTTTGTGATGTGCTATGAAATGCTATGTCGAACTACCCCTGCATTCCTGAGATGTAGCCTACTTGGTCATGATGTATGTTGTTTTTAATGATTTTTTTTTGCATTCTGTTTGCCAGTATCTTCTTGAGGACTTTTGCCCTAATATTCATGAAAGAGACTGGCTTGTAACTTTCTTTTGTGGTTAAGTCCTTGTCTGGTTTTGGAATCAAGGTAATACTAGCTTTCAGGAATGACTTTGACAGTACTCCTTCTTTTCAATTTCATTAAATACTTTGAAGAGTATTGTTGTTAAATCTTCACTGATGTTCTTGTGGAATCCATTTGTGACTCATCGGATCTTGTTCTTTGCTTAGTTGGTAGACTCTTCATTGCTGCCTCAACTTCATTTCCTCTTACTGGATAGTTCAAGTTTTTTTTTATATCTTTCTGGCTCAGTTCTGATAATTCATATGTCTAGGAATCCACACATTTCCTCTAGATTCTCCAATTTGTTAGAGAACAGGTTTTCAAAGCAGTTACCAATGATCTGGATTTTGGCAGTATCTGTTGTGATGTTGCCTTTTCCATTTCTAATTGCTTTGATATGGGCCTTTTCTTTCCTTCTTTTGGTAAGTTCGGCTAAAGGTTTGTCTATTTTATTTACTCCCTTGATGAACAAGTTAGTATAGCTAGAAAGAAGATCATCTTACCTTTGATTTATTGATTTTTTATATTGCTTCTTTTAGTCTCAATTTTACTAAAACGCACTCTGATCTTTGCAATTTATGTCCATTTATAACCATTGGATTTGGATTATTTTTGTGTTTCTAGGCCTTTGAGATATATTATTAGGTTATTTATATGGGCGTACTTTGTTGGTCTTTGTAACACTAGCAACCTTTGGATCAATTTAATTTGCTTCTTTGTTATTTTTAAGTATAGGATCACATGAATCAGACATGTCTTCTAGTTCTGATACTCATTTCTCACTCTTATCATCTCTGTTTCCCATGCTTTCAACAGAATTCTTTATCTCCTGTATTTCTGTTTGGTATCTTTTAATAGATTCTAATTCTTTGCTGATTTGTCATTCATGTTTTAAATAATTTTGGTTAGCTCTGCTAATTGTTTATTTGTACCTTCTTGAGCTTCACTGATCAGTTTATTGAATGCCCTCCTTTGCAATGATATGATTTTAGCTGTCTTTGCTTCTTGATATTATCTACCTGCTCAGCCTACCTAGTTTAATAGAATTGGACACAGTCACTGTGCTGCAAGAGAAGAATTCCTAAAGGTCATAATAATGTCAACAGATACAACTATACATTAGTCATGTACATTAAAATTAATTTCACAATTCCTCACTTACATACATTCCCATTACATCTATTTACATTATTTTTGAAAATTTGCTATTTAACCACTGTGAAATACAAAATGTAGTGGAATTAATTATATACTTTACTCTTGTGCAAACATTACCATTCTCAAGTTTTTCAACATGCAAAATCCAAACAGTTTAACTATTAAGCAATGACTTCCAATGTCTTCCTCTCCAGCCCCTCGTAATGTCAACCTTACTTTCAGTCTCTATGAAATTCTCTATTCTTGATGATTCATATAATTGGAATCACACAATGTTCATCTTTTCAGTCTGGTTTATTTCACTTAGCAGGAGGTCTCTGAGGCTCATTCATATTGAACCATATACCAAAACACTCGTTTTTACGGCTAATATCCTATGGTGTATACATACCACATTTTCTTTAATGATTAATCCATTGATGAATATCTAGGTTGTTTTAATCTTTTTGCTATTATGAATATTCTTGATATGTTGGCAGCTGTTTTGCAATTCTTTTTATACATATCTAAGAGTATTCTTGGTCTTAGATTAATGATCTTTTGAGAAATTAAAAAAAGAGAACTCTTTCCTGTAACTATTCTAATATTTTAAGTTTACACCAGCAATACACAAGGGTTCTAATTTTCCACAGTTTCGACAAGACTTATTTTCTTCTGTTTGTTTAATATTTAACAGGTGCAAAATGCTATCTTATCGAGTTTTTTATTTGACTTTATCTAATCACTTCAGATGTTGAACATGGCTTGTGTGAGTTTGGAGAGATTCTTATAACCTCTTTTAAGAATTGTTTATTCAAGTCTTTTACCCATGTTACATATATTTTTTTCTTGTGGTTCTGGGGATCAAGCGCAAGCCTCCTCCATGCCACGCAAATGCTCTACCATTAAGCCATACCCCCATTTTTCAAATAGGATGTCTATATTTTGGTATTACTGGTGTTCAATTGTAGGAGTTCTTCATGTAGTCTGTATATTAATCTCTTGCCAGAGTCATGATTTGCAAATATTTCCTTTCATTCTGTGGGTGGGATTCTTATTCTTTTGATGGTATCCTTTGATACCCAAAAGTTTTAACTTAATGAGATTCACTTTATCTAATTTCTACTTACTGGACTGTGCTTTTGGCATCATATTAAATAAATAAATCACTGCCAAATCAAAGATCATACAGACTTTCTCCTATGTTTTCCACTAAGAATTTTATAGTTTAACCTCTTTCACTATAGGTTTTTAATCCATTTTGAGTTCACTGTTGAATGCTGAAAGAAAGGTTTCAAACTTATTGTTTTACATTCAGCTATTTAATTCTCCCAGCACCATATGTTTAAGATACTATTCTTTCTCAATTGAATCTTCTTGGCACCTCTGTAAAAAAAAAAATAACTGAAAAAGAACAAAGCTGGAAAAATTACAATACCTCCAAAGTTACTGGAAAGCTACAGAAACCAAAAGGGCATACTACTAGCATAAAAGTAGACACACAAACAGAACAGAATAGAGAACCCAGAAATAAATCTGCATATCTACACCAAATAATCTTTGAAGAAGGCACCAAAACATGCATTGGATAAAGGACATTCTCTTCAATAATTATGCTAAGGAAACTGAGTACCTACATGCACAAGAATAAAATGAGATCCCTATCTCACACCATCAAAAATCATTTTGAAATGAATCAAAGATCTAAATATAATACCTAAAATTATAAAACTGCTAGAAAAAACACAGGGCAATATATCAGGATGTTGGTATAACAACGATATCTTGTATAAGATCCTAAAACTCAGATACTAAAATACAGAGTTGACAATGGTTTATATTAAACTAAAATGCTTCTGCACAGCAAAAGACGTATTCAGCAGAGTGAAAGAAACACTGCACAATTGGAAAAAAATAATTTGTAAGCTATTCATCTAATAAGTGATTAATGTACTGATAATACAAGAAATTTAAAAATCTGAAGAACAAATAAATAATCAAATTAGAATGTGTAGATGATCTGGATAAATATTTCTCAAAAGAAAATATAGAAATGACAATAAGCATATGAAATAATGCTCAACATCATTAATCATTAGGGAAATGCTAATGAAAACTACAATCAAATATCATGTCACTGTAATTAGAAGGCTAAAGTCAAAATACAAAAAAAAATGCTAATAAGTATGCAACGAAAAGGGAACTCTCACACACTGTGGGAATGTAAATTAGTTCAGCCTTTATGGAAAATACTATCGTTTTCTCAAAATCTAGAAAAACAGAACAGCCATATGATCCAGCTTTCCCATTACTGAGTACATGTCCAAGGAAAAGGAAATCAGCATATCAAAGAGATAACCTTCTGTTGCATTTTTTGCAGCAGTATTCACAATAGGCAAACAATTAAAGGAAATGTGGGGTATCTATCCAGCTACACGTTTAACTATCTCTGTAATGGAACATCATTTAGTCATACAAAAAACAGAATCCTATTATTTGCCATACCATAAATGGAACTGGAGAACATTATGCTAAGTGATACAGCCAGACACATAAAGACAAATGCTGCATCTTCTAAATTGTATGTGGAAGCTAACATTTTAATTTTATAGAAGTAGAGACTAGAATAATGGCCAGTAGAAGATAGGAAAGGTAGGAAGGAGAGGGGATAAAGGATTGTCAGTACCCAAATGCAATTTCATAGGAGGAATAAGTTTCAACCTTCCACAGGAAAAATGGTGGCTATAGTTCTCAACAATTCATTATATATTGTATAAAGTAGTAAAAGAGAGGAATTTGATACTTCGTAGCACAAAAAAATAAAATTTTAAAGAGAAATACTAATTACCTTGATTTGGCATATATTGAATTATTACACTGTGCTCCATAAATATATGTAATTATTATGTGCCAATTTAAAAAACAATTACCATACATAAGTGAAGATTTGTTTCTATCCTTCCTTAGCTTTTGTTCACCAAGAAATATCTTAATTTTTCTCTATTCTAGAAGCACAGCTTTGCTGATACAGACAGTCCTAGTTTGATAACCAAGTTTGTTTCTGACATTACATTGTTAAATGGATTGGCTGCTAAATGAGGGACTGTAAATATTATGTACAATACAATATTCAGAACAAAGATATGGCCAAAGGAAACTCCAACTTGATGACTTTGCTTTTATTTGCATAACTCTTACCTGCAGTGATGTAATGTATAACAGAATATAAATTTAATGTACTACAGAGTATAATCAGCAAAAATTACAGTACTGTATAAACAAGGCATACGATACAAAAAAAAAAGACATGGAGGCTCTATAAACAAAATGTACAGAACTGTACAACACAAAAGACGGGTTGTAAGTCTGAGCAGCGGGTCCTAAATCTGAACAGCGTGCCTTGGTTGTAAGTCTGAATAGTCATTAAACAAGTAGGCTGTTAAACGAGGAAATCTGTAATAGACTTCATAATATTAAAATAGTTCAATGAAAATGATTTGTTTTTCTTAAGAACACATGTTCTTCAATAACCTTTAAAAAAACACAGCAACCACCCACAAATCATCACATCAGCTGGATTCAGCCAATACTGATCCCTCACATGTTAGGAAAGGCAGGGATAAAAATTATTCAGAAAATCCAGGATATTTTATGATATAGCAATGATGTAGAAACTTCTCATCAATAATCATGATTGCAAAATAGAGGCAATCTGGAAATGATCTTCAGCAAATCAATAAAGTGTCTATTCCTGTATTTCCTCACATGCCCTTTCTTGGCATCTTAGCAGATCCTGTGAATTCTTCAAGAAAACGTTGATCATGCAGTTGATATAGCTGGAAGCTGTGTTTAGAAAGCGCTATTTTAACCCAGGCAAGGTGGTGCCTGCCTCTGATTCCAGCACAGATGAATGTGCAATTTTGGCTCATTAATGAAGGAGCTTCTGCAGGTCACTACAAGAGACCTGTGAAACTAAAATACTGCTAATAAGATATCACAGAAGCACGAACCTGCTTGACTCTGCAAAAATCATTAGAAATGCCAAACATCCTTGACCGTGAAACCGGCATTAATGGAGCCGCTGCTCTGTCCACCTCTCCAGTAAGTACTCTGGAGGATGGAAAGCCATGTGAAGTATGCAGTAAAGACGCTTACAGCCAGGAGTGTAGGACAAAAATAGGACAAAAATTAAACACATAAAGGAATAACAGAGCCAAGAATAACAGTGATAATAGTTTTCCATGGTTTGGAAGTATGCAAATATATATATATATGAAATACATATATAGATATAAAATATGTATGTATATAAAATACACTCGTATTTATATGTATACATGTTTTTCCTTGAAAAAAAAACATGTGCACCCATATGAGACAATTCTACATATCAAAAAGTTTCAAAGGTAACATCACTTCTAAAGAGTTTATTTGTATCTGAGAATTCATTTAACTTCAGATGAATCAGTTTTATTCTCACCTAAGGAACTGCTGGAAGCAAACAGTCCTTAGAAGTGAACGCAACAAGACTGTGCTCCAGATCACTCCCTTCTGCATCAAAACAGGCAAACCATATATTTTTGGGATATTGAGGCAAAGAAAGTAAATAATGAGACCATCTGCATAATGCTTACATCCAATACTGTAATGTATAACAGAGCATAAAAGTACTGTACAATACTATACAGTACAGTCAGCAATACTTACAGTATTGTATAAATAAGGTATATTATACAAAAATACTGAAACTTTATATACAAGGTGTACAAAACTGTACCAATAAAAAAAAAAAAAGAAGAAGATGTGTTGTAAGTCCAAGTGACAGGTTGTTAGGTGCAAACGGCAACTCCGGGTTTTAAGTCCGAACAGTTGTTAAACAAGCAGGTTGGATCCTATGTGTCTTTTAGGCTCTCTTTGGATTTTTCATTCTTTATTTTTCCTTTCTGCACTTCTGACTGGATAACTTGAATGATCTTTTCTTCAAGTTCACTGATTCTTCTGATTCATCAAGTCTGTAAAACTTTAACATTATAGCTCTAGAATTTCTATTTCTTTTCTTTCTTGATTCATGGTATTTTGTGCAATGTAAGGTAGGGTTGTATCTTTTTTTTTTTTTTTTTTTTTACACAAATATTTGTGTTTTTTTTTTTTTTTTTTTTTTTTTGTAGGGGGTGCTGGGTTTGGAACTCAGGGCCTTGTGCTTGCTAGGCAAGCACTCTACCACTTGAGCTAAATCCCTGCCCTATTTCTTTTCTTTCTTATAACTCTTCTCTTTTTATTTATATTTTATGTTCCTACATCATTTTCTTGCTTCTCTTTAGTCCTTTGTCCATTCTTTCCTTTAGCTCTTTGGGTATATTTAATATAATTGATTCAAAATCTTTCTTTTTTTCCAAGTAAATTTAATGTTTTGATTTCCTCAAAGATTGCTTCTACCAATTTATTTTGGTCAAGTGAATGTCCCATAATTTCCAGTTTCATTAGATACTTTATGATTTTTTTCCATTAAAAACTGGATACACTATCATAATACACCAACTCTAGATAACAGTTTCTCCTCCTTTCTTAGAGCTTAATGTTCTTGATTGGTAAAGACTCCTCTTGTGTTTTTCAAAAGATTTCCTTGAACTCAAAGATATTAAACACCAAAAATAAAAACAACAGAAACTTATACACATACCTCTCTATGTCTTGGAGAAGAGGCATCAGTACTGTGGGGAATTTCCTTTAATATTTAGCAATACTATTAACATTTAGGCTTCTTTTGCAGCTTGTATTGAACCAAAAGATCAGCCAGTGCTGAAAGGTTCATCTTTCGGATCTTTTCTGAACGTATGTCCTCTCCCAGACATGGATGTGACTTTATACCTTCCAGCACATACAGGTGAATATTTAAATGCTTTAACTTTACAAATAACATCTCTCGCTTGCTTTTGCTCCTCACATTACATGCTCTGTTGTGATCTTTGGCTGGGGGGCTGTGGATTTTCAATTTTCTAACAATGTTCCTGAGTGCTATTAATTCCTTTTTTTTTTTTTTTTTTTGCCATGAGTAGGCACCAGAGCTTCCTGATCGGATTAAATGAAGAACAGCTTGGATCAGTCCTTGAAGTAGTCCTGATGTCAAACAGAACAGACAAAAACTACAAGTTGTGTACAAAATCTACTCCATGCCGTCCAGAACCTCTGGCCAGGGTGTGACACTGAGAGGGCGTTGTTTAAAGGACTGCAGTCTGCTCATGGACCCAGCGAAGGTCAAATGCCACAAAACCATTTCTGTGGTTCAGCAGTTTGCTGGTTTGAATTAACATGCTTCTGGTGAGACCAAGTATTTACAAAGACAGAAAATGTAACATGACAGAATGAGCAACACTTTCCTTCCTTTCCTTTCTCACTTCTTCTTTTTTTCCTTTCCTTTTGGTAGCAAGCTCATTTAATTTCCTGTAATTTGAAAATTGCTTTCATTTACTCTTATTCTTACTGGTTAGCATGGGCAATTACCCAGTTTTTGACTATGTTACTTTCTTCAAATATTTTACATATATTTTTCTGTCATCATTGATTTCTAGTGATGCTATATTAAGTCCTAACATTCAATTATTTGACTAATTCTACTATTTGACTATTTGTTTATAGTTGACTTCTCTTTTCTTTTTTGGCTGTTATAAGATTTTCTCTTTTAGCTTTTCTTTTATTAATTGTACAGTTACACATATATGCTGGTTGCTATTTTGCTTTCTGTGTTTCTGAATTGGAGACTTTTATTAATACTGGAAAAATCACTCATCTTTTCAAGTAGTGTCCTCTATTGTCTCACTTTTATGCCTCTGAGATTCTATATTGATATAAATTAGAAATTCTAATTTTTACCTTCTATATTTTAAACTGTCTTTCATAATTTCAGTTTCCTTATTATCCTTTCCTTCAAATGGCATAATTTCTTTCTTTCTTTTTTTTCTTTTTTTTTTTTTTTTTTTTTTTTTTTTTTTTTTGGT
>QZML01001700.1:112708-137919 GCA_016801275.1 Hystrix brachyura | reverse complement strand
TTTTTTTGGTGCTGGGGATCGAACTCAGGTCCTTGTGCTTGCAAGGCAAGCACTTTAACCACTGAGTTAAGTCCCTAGTCCCTAAACTGCATAATTTCTTGAAGTCTATCTTTGATACAATAATTCTTCCTTGGCCCATCAATTGAATTATTTGCATTTCAAATACATTCTTAATTCTGAAAGCTCTATTTTGTTCTTTTTAAGCTGTGACTAATAATGTTGGCCACTCTTCTTCTTGATATCTATTAAAATTTTATTTAAAGTTTTTAAATGTTTGGCATATGGGTATTTGTTTCTTTAATTATATTTACTCTATGTATTTAAGACATAACTTGTTGGACTGAGATAGACATAGATATAATATACAATACATATATGTATAATATACATATGTATACACAGTATATGTACATATACATATATACATATTATATGTATAATATACATATATATCTCAAAGGTATTGCCCTAGTGAAAAAATTACCATATCTATCATTTCACACATTTGCCTTTTGGTTGTTATGATGAGAGTATCTATTATTTCTTATTAGTTTTACTAATTATAACCCTCATGTTGTGCATTAGACTGCTAGCACTTCTAAGATAACTACATATTTGTTTCTATTGACCTTTGTCTTCCTATTTCTCCTATCATCCCATCTTTCTACCTTTCTATCTTCTTTTTTTAATTGTTTTATTTTAGTGGTACATTTTAGATATACATAATTGCATTCATCATTGGGAATTTGTACCTGTACATGATATTTATTGCTTCTTTTTTTTTCCATTTCCCTCTCCTCCTTTCAATCCCTCTTCCCTCCTTATTTACAAAAGCTTTCAATTTTTTTCCTTTCTTTCTCTCTTTTTCTTTTCCCTCCCTTCTCTCCCCGCTGTGATGAAGTCAATTTTTTAATTCCACATATAAGTGACGTCATGCAGTGTCTTTCTTTCTCTGGCTTATTTTAATTATTAAAATATATAGGCACCTCACACAATCTAATACAGTTATATAATAGACTATTAGCGAACTTTAAGAAAAATGTAATCCTGTCATTTGTGATAACACAGATACACCAACAGTGGTATTTCATATTTTTACTTAATCATTCTAATATACGGTTTTGACAATGGCACACTTCCCTGAACCTGTATTTAGCTGAAGTTAAGCTTTGACAATATTGTGGGCCTAAAATGAGTATAATATCACTAATTATCTTCTAACTAGATCAAAATGTTATTATCAAGCTGGAACCAATTAATATCCTTTGAGGAGTTCTCAGTTAAATTCCATGTTTAAATTCTTTACCTGTTGAAACAAGGAAAATAGGTCCAACTTTTAGTCTTGCTATTCCAGGAGCTTTTTCCATTTAATTCCAGAAAAACAAAGTTTCCTTTCAATTTCATTTTATTTTCTTTCAGCTTATTATTCTTCTCATGTATGTGTGTATCCATTTATGCATATGTGTTTGTGATGTGTGTATTCATACTCTTATAGAATAAATTGCTTTCTTGTGAACCAGCAATTCACTGAAAAACATGTTTTTGGCATTTCAATGGGGGTACCTTCAAGTACCGCCTCTGTCATTCCATCCAGAGACAAAATCCCCTGATGCATTTTACTCCAACTCATTTTTCAGGAGAAGCAAGAATGAACTGCAATAAAAATTAGGAAATGTCTTATTTCATGTGGCTTTAAAATCCTAATGGGCTAATAGATGCAAATTCAGTGTATAATAAGTGACTGACTGATTGCTAATTTTCAGTCAAGCTCTTGATATTCATTATTGTCCTAAAGAATTTGGACGTCCATTTAATGGTAGATTTAACTTTTATTTCTTATTTGTAACTGAGATTCATGCATCAATGTATGCAACAATGACAATTCAACTTCATTTTAAATTAAGTGATGAATTAATTACTAACTAATCCATATACTTTCAGATAAGCACTTAACTACTAAGCTGTCACAAAATTTTAGACACTTGTAATTCTTGAACACTTTAAATGACACATAATTACTGAGAGGCTAGAATAGCCTGATTGAATGTGTAGAATTCATTCATTTTAATTTGATTCATTTATGCCTCTTTTTAACATTATTACTGAAATAGTTCCATAAATGTAGAATCTGTGCATTAAAAACACAGCTTTGCCTCAATTAGTCATTAATATTAACAATTATAGTAAAAGCCTAAAACAGCATATTGAGGTACTTGAAAAGAAAAAGAAATCTTAGAAATCTTAAAGGAAATTTGCAAAAGCAAAACAACAAACTTTCCCTTGTGCTATAATATAATAAGCAGAATTAGCAACCTGCTGTGAAACTTTCCTTCTTTTTGGACTTTCTTATAACATTTCTACCCATTTACCTTTGCATGATGTGGAACTAAAATGGAAAAGTAATTTTAAAAACGAACAAATATATAGTGATCAGTTTAATATGAATGCTTTACTTTTTTATTCAGTAGTAGGGCTGAAACCTTCAGTAAGGAATTAAGAAGAATATCATATTATTAGTGTAGAGAAAATGCCATATATCCTTGTCACTTGTGTGAGAAAACATTTTGTATTTATCTCATAGAAATGATGAAAGACAACATGGAGTAATAAAATATACCTTTAACATATTTGAATAAGTTATAATTATCTCCATATTTTAAGCAAAAATATTCATCCTCTAGACATAATTGTAGTGTACTGATTCCAATTAGTTTATATTTTGCTGCTCATTGAGGGTTTGGTAAACCTTTTAAATCAGAATTAACAACACTTATTTTAACATTGGCTATCATAAATAAGAAATTTATGAGTATATTTGGTAGATCTACTTCCCATAAAGTTCAAGGCATGGATTGTCATAATGTATTTTGCTAGTATATAAAAGCTACATTTCCTAACTTTCACTCTGTGCATCACAATGCAGAGTTTAAAACTATAAACGCGAAATCATTGTATTTTGTGAAGAAATATGGAATTGCCACTTAATACTTGCTATGTTCTAGACTTAATCAAGGAACTTACTCTACTTTTACATCTCATCTTCGTCAATCCTGTCCAGCAGGACATGATACTCTTCCATCAACCACTGATCATTTGTTTCAATTCTTTCTTCAAAATGCGAGTGCTTGTGGCCGTTCAGCTGTGTATCTTTTGTGATAACCTGCCTTCTGACCACCTGTATGTAGATAATGAACTATATCTTGACATTTTAGGGTTTCTGGATTTGTCCTTGTATGTAGTAAATGACTGGGATCGGGATTTTCTTAATTGATATAGATAGCATATATTTCATGTAGACATTTTTCAAAGTAAATGCAGTCTGGACTGATATGTGGTAAACAAAGGGAAGGATCATGTTAGACATTATTGCTTGCCTGCCCAACAAGCTTACTTTTTCACCTTTGCTTTTTTCCTTTGTAACAGGACACTGATTTCACTCAACCACTTGTTCTCCACAGTGTAACTGCATGCTTCTGGGACTACTGGTCTCATAACAAGTTCCCTGAAATGGGTCCTAATTGTCCTGGAAGTTCTGTTCTATTTCTTAGTGAGACGATTATGTGTATACGACTAATCAGTAGAGGGTGAGTTAGGAAGCGATCTGTGGGAGAGGTTTTGTGAAAGGACATCTTGATATTCAAAGAAAAGACACATAATCAGCATGCTTTGAGGTGATTCTACTTGAATGTAGTGAGCAGAAGTGTTGTAGTGATGTTACAATATGCAGTGTGTGGACAATGTAAGCACAGTGAGATGTCCAGAGCTATAAAATGAGTGTTTTTTGCTGTACCCCTGAGTGTACGCCTCTGGACAACACGTTTTGTTAAACAATGTATTTTCTTATTATTACATACATTTAATTTGAACTTTCCAATACTTCAATTGAAAACATTCTACTAAATAGTCATCATTTATCCTCAGTTGAACTAATTGTTTTGTCTATGTAATTTGCCAATGTGTAATTGGATAACAAGGAAGGGACAACAATTCAACGTCAGGTTTGTCTTAAAGTTTTATAATTTAGGAAATGCTTTCTGTGTCTTTCAAATACCTGATATATAATGATGTAAATTATAAATATAATCTTTATGCTGAGCTTATACTTCACAAATAATACATAGTGATTACACGGGAAGAGAAGGTAATTTCTAAAACTACAATTGGTAAAATTTAACCAAATTCTTTGGCAAAAAATAGGTAGTGTGAGTTGATATAAGCTGTGTATCTTCCATGGTAAATTTCATATATCGTTTTATTTAAATTAAATCTGAAATCTAATGGAATTTATGAATATTTCTCTAACAAATAACTACTGTATTAGACACGATGGACTAACATCTGTCTACTAACATGAACTAACATCCATTAGAGCACCTTTCAAATTAGCCTTTGATGATGTTTAACTAAATATAATTAATACCAAGCTATACCTGGTAGTGAGACAGGAGAATACAGTATAGTTAAAGGCGCAGGAGAAGACTATGGCTTAGTTCATTCTTTGTCACAGAATTCCTTGGGGCAATTTATAATTTGTATTTCCCAAGGTTTAAGTACGTATTATATTAAATATGCTTTGTAAAATAATGTATACCATGCTTCATATGTAGTAGGGACTCAGTAATGTCGATTATTGTAAGGCAATGCAATCACCCTAAAGAAGGTGTTCAGTTATTACTAAGAAAGACAATGTAATTATGCTAATGTAGGTGCTCACATCTTTTTACTACAGTGCTGGAGAATAAAGTTCCTTTTTCTGCATCCCCACTGCAATTCAAAAAGAAGAGTTTCGCCCCCAGAAAATGCACGGCTAAAATGTCTCTTTTTTTCAGTAGTCAGTAGACAGATGTAGTTTTCTCCATCATGTGTGTTTCAGAATGGCAAGTCACTGTAATGTTAAAAATTATTTTCATTAACATGTGAGAAAATTCAAAATGAAATAAATAGGTAGATAGATAGATAGACAGAGCAAAATATCCAGGTTTACTTAGAATTATGATTCGCAATGCCATGTTACACAATGAACTTGACATCTCCATAAACCACCTCTTTCCTAATGTATTTTGTAGACCTTGGGAAGCACAACCCAGTGAGGGAGACGTGATGAATACACTACCCAGTGTTGACTCTCTTGTGATTTAGACACACAGAGTTACTTGAAAACAATGAGAGTAAAGCAGAAAGGCTTCCTTAAAGAGAAAATCACCAGTCAGTGCAAGGAAGGTGGAAATGAAAATGGTGAGAACACGTGAGGGTAGAACATTAAAAACTGGCACAGAGAAAAGAAATACTGCTTTTGTTGATGAAACAAACTGTGAGGCAGGGAGTGAGGAGAAAAAAGGCTAGAGATAAAGGCAGAGAGCAGATCATGTTAAGGACTTTGAACTTTCCTTTGTACATAATAAGCAGCAAGGGATGTTTTGACTGTTGTTGAAAACCTCATGGGTGGTTATATGCTCACTTTAGCAGGGACAATCATGACTGGTAGGAAAAAGGGCAGGGTCAGAGAGACTGAAGACCTATGTTTGGGCCGTGGAAAAAGAGAACAGAACAGAGTGGACTTAGACAAAATTTCTTTACTTCAAAAAGAGTGACTATTACCATTTTTCCTTTACTTTCTGTTATACATATAAAATAACTATTCACTTTCCCGTAGAAAAAATTAATGATCAAAAGACTATTTTATTAAATGTAATTGCTTAGAAATGTCCAATTTAGACAGAGCAGAGTATGTAGCACACTTATTAAAAATCATATATTGCAGTAGAATCCTAAAATTTCACTGCTTTTGTGACACATATTGTGCCTTGGTTTATAAATATATATGTATATACATATATAAGTAATGGTAATAATAAGTGTTTGACAATCATTCTAAATTACATTTTTTTTAATAAAAAAGTACAAGAAAAGCTTACATCTAGTTTGTGAACCAGGAAAAAACATGCTATAAAAGGAATAAAGAATGATACATACAAATTCCTTATTTAATCATTTGAAAGTAATATCATTGTAGAGGAAAGAATCTCTTATATTCAAGAAGGATTAAACATTATAATATTATCCTTAGATATTGTATTACAGAAGATAGGTCCCTAGACTCTTGGTAGGCCATTAGAAATGAGAAGTGCTGGCTCAGGGAATTCTCTAGCTCATCCATTCTGTTGCCATCATCAGGTTAATAGTTTCAGTTCTTACAAGGGCTCATATTTCAGAGAAGGGGAGGAGGAGCGGCTGGGGACACAGGAGGTATTGATGGAATGATAAAAGCTTTGAGCTTTATTTCACTTTTCTATGCCTTCTGTATCTGTACGCTTGTCTTCCCCTGTAGGGGACTGCTCATGTGTAACAATGACAGATTCAATAAGGCACTACAAATGTTTCACTGAGTGTAAGAAGCCAAATAAAATGAAAAATGCATCAAATATTAAATATATAACATAACAGTACAAAGCTGTTCTTTTCCATCATTGATTCATGGTTAGGTACTGGAGGATACAATTTAAATTTCACAATACATAGAAATGATTCATTTGAATTTACATATTTTGGAAAAAATTCTGTAGATAGAATTCTTACTTTTAATAGGATATTCATCACAAATTTGTAAGATCAAGTTGCATGTATCCAAAAGGCATTAAAAATAAATATGCACGAGTAAATTTTAGAAGAAGAGCTCTTTTTTGCTTTTGTTTCTTATTAATAATGGTATATTCCTGTATTAGGATGAAAAAAATATATATATACACTTATTTATCCATATATGTTTTTATATAAAGAAACTTTACCATCAGGCATTATTAAAAAAATGAAAAATTTGTTCAAAATGATTGAACATATAACTGTGATAGTGAAATTCAAACATTATATGTCATATATATAAAACAGTTGATAATAATTCAGTTCTTTTGGGTCTGTGTTAACTTTACTTTTGTTTATGTAATTTATTTATGTGTATTTACTCTCTATTTGTATGTTTGGAAGGCTTTGTCTACTTTCAAAAGAATCTTCCTGGAAAATAAATTAAGGTCGGTTTCAAGGACATTAGAGAACAAAAAGACTCACTGCCATGAAATCCATGAAATCCATCGCCCTCCATAAAAATCCAGAAGGAAAGAGTTTATTTCGTGAATAAATTCTCTATGAGGCCAATGGTTAGAATAAAACTGGGAAAAGGTAGATATGCTACATTTCAATTATCAAGTCTGTATTTTAATTTTGAGATGTTAAATTGAAACATAAATCAGATAATATAACTTTCTTATCTAAAATTATGGTTTTATTTATCTCATTCTACAACTATTTATTAAGTGTCTACTCTTCACCAAGCACTACATTACTTTTATGGATATATAAAAAAATTCCCCTCCTTGATTATGGAAGAATATACTAAATAAAAAAGGAACATGGAATGCAATTTTACAAAATATATAGTCCTCAAATACTCATATTTATCGTGAAATATTACAAAAAATAAACCAAGATAAGATGATAGAGAAGAATAGAAATGATCATGAGATGAAGAGACTTTTTGAGAAAAATCTAAAAGAAACAACAGGCATTTAGATCCCATGACTTTCAATAGCTTCTAATTCTATTTTCGGCTGAATCCCAGAAGGACCTATATGACCAGAGTCTTATTTAGCTCTACAGCCTCCATGTCATCCACTCTTCTTTTGCCCACTATGGCACAAGATGCATGTTGTCTTTTCAGTCTAGAAGTTATCAGGATCATTGTTAACTTTTACAAGAAGTACATTTTCTTTTGTTTACATTGTTACTCTTTTGTCATCTTCGAAAATTAGCTTAAATATCAGCTATTCAGAAAGTTTCTCACTGATGATTCTAAGCAGACTCCCTCTATGTTCCACACAGGTTGTTCTCTTAAAACAGCTGTTTATTTTTATATTTAACTACTACTAGTCTGAAGCTTCCTGATGGCAGGAAATTGTATCTTTCTCCATATAAAATCCAGTGATTATATAGTAAAATCACTGGATTTTCCAGGTGAAGTCTGGGCTTTATCCTATTAGTATTCATGTGGTCAATATAAGATATATGAAGGGTTTTTTTGTTTTGTTTTGTTTTGTTTTGTTTTGTTTTTGGTGGGTTTGTTCTTAGATGCAAGAGATTATCACAGACTGAGTTTAAAAGGATATGGAAGAGGTCCTAATACAAAAAAGGTACAACTACCACATTCTGTTTCTTTGCTTTCTTCTACCATTTCCCCTGATATTATAGAGTCAGGGTAGTGGTGCTACCCGGTGGTGGGGGGGTGGCTGAAATTCAAAGAAAAGGTATTTTAAAAGAATACACAAAATTGTATGCTTTGATGATATGTATCTTTGAACATACACACTCCAGGACTTACTATAAGTACTATAACTTGAAAACATTATTTCATACAATCCTTTCAAGGACCCTATGAAGAGTATGTCATTATCTTTGTTTTAGTACTGGAAAAACAGAACACCAGGTCAGTTTTTGGTAATGAGTTATTACACAATTATGCAATATGTATATTTGCATACAATTGAGCACTTTTTATATTTGTATATTAAAATGTGAGGGAATCTCAGCATAAGGTGGGTGGGAAGGAGAAGATTAAAAAATAAACAAGGTGTATTATCTACATACTTCCCATCTTGGATACTCCCCAAGGTGACTATAAATTTCATGTACTGAAAATATGTACTAAAAAATTGTTGATGGCTGGCATGGGCTACTTAGTGAAACCCTTTCTCAGAATTTTATGTATCCATATCTTGAAAAACATTTTCTCATTTTCATTGTTTTTTCTTGTTACTCCTTTATTGTTGTTATTCCATCTTGTTTATCTTTTAAAACATATTGAGTCCTATTTTATTAATTATTCTGTTTTTATTAAAATATTTTACTAATATATTTATTAAAATCTGTACATTTAGCTGCAAGTGTTTTTCTCAGACCTTGACACTACATTCTAAACTTTTCACCTAATCCTATATACTTCTAAATTCATTTCATGACTATTGATGCTATTTATTTAATAATGTATTTTGCAGCTGGGCGTGGTGGCACACTCCTGAAATACCAGCCCTTGGGACTGCAATGCAGCTGGATCAGTACAAATTCAACACCAGCCAGGGCTACATAGTGAGTCCAAGGCCAGCTTGAATTACATAGTAAAACCCCATCTAAAAAAATGAAAACACATTTTGGATCAAAAACATATGGGTGGACTGAAGATGTAGGTCAGTGGTATAGCACATGCTCAGTGTGACTAGGTCCAGTATTCCATCCGAGTGAGCAAAGAACACACATGGGCATGCCCCTTGACTATTATTTTAATGTTTCTGTACTACAATTGATATGATACTTATACTTTGTATTTGAAGGAAGATTTCATATGTCCTAACAATTTTTCATAATGTCATTCATTATTTTGAAAAATATTCATTCCTTATTTTATAAATAGCCTAAGTATACCTAAAAAATAGAAAGTAGAAGAAAGGAAGTAGGATATTTACTACTTGACTGTTCAATGACAAGAGAAAACAAGGAAAGCAAATTTTCATTATGGGACTGTTATACACTTTTCTGTAAAAAACAATCAATTTTGCTGTATTGTTTACAATGTCAAAATGAAACTACACTTAATTCTATTAAAATTGCATTCTAGAACATTACACATGTAATTATGGAACTAATTTAAATATATGATAAATAGGTTGCTAAAATATTAAGAATAAACGTAATGTCCCTAGATAATTTTAACTTCCATACAAGCAGAGATTATATATTCTCTTTCTTTATATTTCTCTGTGATTTTATTTACAAAAAAATCAGAAAAATGATCATCATAACATATGCAGTGATTGGAAAGTGTACCTTCTGAAATTCAGATGCTGCCAATGTGATAGTTAAGAGATGAATAGGTGATTAGGACTCCAACTTCGTGAATGAGATTGAGACCTTTTGAAGCAAAAGCTTCAGGCAGCACTAAGATCTCCTGTCCTTGCCCTTCTACTGTAAGACAGTGTGCTTCCACCTGGGGGAGGCAGCCATAGGCACACTATTAGAAGCAGATGGTACCCCTCACCAGAAAATTAACATTACGAATGCCTTGATCTTGTTGGATTGCCAGCCTCGAGAACTGAGAAAATAACACCACATCTCAGCTATTCTGCAATAGCAGGATGAGATGCACTAAAGCACTAGAAAAAACAATTTGAGGAAGTTAAAATTATAGGAATAAAAGGAATAATATTAAAACCATAAAAACTGTTTAAAGTAGTATAAAGTAAAATCACCCATAATCAAGAATAAAAACAGTTTAATTATCTTTGAAGTCAGTACATCAAATTATGAGTAACTATTTGAGAAATGTTTCTCTGAAATAAGGAAATATATAATCCATTCTGTTTGGTATTAATTAATCCCCATAACATAAAGTTATACAACATATTTTAATTTACATAAGTAGAGATTTACATAAGATATTAAAAACAATAAATGTTTTTCAAATGTTTGTTGTGTTCTAGATTTTTTTATATATCTCATTCATAATGATCACTCCTTTTTTCTTTCCTCTAGGAGAATTCTAATTTTATGTCTTATTTCATATTAATGATGATGAACAGGGCTGGCTCTTTAATCTATAGATACAAGAGATTCATGATTTAGTTTGAAGGTGGCTTGATGTTTTGTTTTAAGATTCTCATATGTGTTTCCTATTTTACTGCCTTCTCCTTCATTGTCTATGTCTTCTACCATTAACATGCTACTATGGTTAGACACGGAGCTTGGGAAGGAGGGAGGGAATGTCAGCTTGAGTAAAATATGGTGTCTCAGTTATACCTTCATAAGTATATTCCCCTACATTAATTAGTGTTTCTAGTCCTTTAATTTGGATTAGTGTATATTAGTTTAATCTTCTTAGATGCTTTCACTTACTAAATATTCTAGGAGTACTTGCCAACCAACATTAATAATAAGCAGGAAATGTTTAGGAACAACTGTTGACCTTAATGCTTTTCATAAATATTCTCCACTCCCGAAGTGGAAATATAACCCTTCTTATGTGCTAGAGATAAGAGTGGAAGAGTGAAACGGCATGGAATTTTGGAACAAGTAAATGCCATTTAATTCTGTATACTGATTCAGGAATCACTCTGAGAAGGAAAAGGAACAGACTAAGACCAAGGTCAAGATTTCAAAGTTTGCCTCTGTCATTTTTTGACATGTTGGATATAAACTAGAGTTGCATTTTTTCGTTTCTTTTGTTGAACAGATATTCCTGTATGAAAACACCATCTCTTAGAAGTCCACTGCTGTCCAATTTTCTCAGCCTTTCTTATCACCAACCGTGACAGGCAGAATATCCAAAGACAAAAGACATCCATCCACTAATTCAGGGAACTGCGAGTGTTCCCTTACATGTTAAAGGGACCCACAAATGTGATTAAGTGTAGAGACCATGGGATGGAAAACTTATCCTGGATTCTTTGGGTGATCTCAATCTAATCACACAAGTTTCTAAAAGTAAAAGAAGAAGGCAGAAGAGAGGGCCAGAGAAATACCATGTAAGGAACAGACTGAGATTTTGCTGGATTTGGAGAGGGAAGAAGAAGACTGGAAATGGCCATTAGCTAAAAGCCATTTGCTTTATTATTTATGACAAATCATCATACAATACAGCTCTTATTATTCATGTAATTCAAAAGGTGATTATGCAGTAGAGGATAAAGTAGTGAGGATGCTCCCTGATTCATAGTGAGAAAAGCAGTGAAAAAATATTTTGCCTTTTGTATATTTTGGCTCCCTTCTTTTTTTTCTGTAAAAATCAGATAAACTCCTAGGGAAAACTAACAAACATGGAAATAAACTAGCCAATATTTTTCATAAGAATAATCAATTATTTCAATACTCATTTGAAAAACTCCCACATGACAGTTACTTCATTAAATGTTAAGGTTCCAAAGACTCAAAACTGGGTTTTTGTTCTGAAGGGTCAAACTAAAGAAAATAGGTAAGCAAACAGGTACAACATAATATGACAACAGATAAACTAATGTGCAGAAAAGGCTTTCTTAAGCTAACTTGGAGGAAGGACAAGGCTGGCTTCCATGTAAAGGTTGAAGAACTGATTGAATCCTAGCAGTAAGTGTAATGAACAAGGTAATGCATTTACAGAGGTACAAAGTGGGAAAACAGTCCCCGAAGAGGCAGCAGTGCATTTCCAACTTAGAGGACTCTGGAAGTGCCCTGAGGCCAAGTGTGCAGGCATGAGCCTTTCCAGACCCATTAGCGTAGGCTGTCCAGAAATATGAGTAATGTAGGTTAAGCCATCCATTAAACTACACAGATCACTTAAACATTTTATCAAGGAGAGATTATTTCATTTTAGAATAAAATGTCACACTGTATGTTTTGAAGAGTGAATAGGCTTTCCAGTAGAGAGCATAAGATAAAGATTCACTAATAGGAGAGTTGGTTAATAATTCAAAGAAGAATAATGGAAACTTGTATGAGAGTTAAGCAACTTCAAGGAATATTAATTAGTTATAATTAATTCACTGAACTTTGGATTTAGATGTGTGAAAAAAGAGAAGAAAAATGTAAAATAAATATTTTTGAATTGTTAATATTGAGGTTTTTTTCACAGTATGGGGGATTTTAGGCAAGTTCTCTAGGATGAGCTACATTCCCAGCACAAGTAATACAGATTTTTAAGCAGATGGCAGAGGTACTGGGAAAAGCGATAAGTACTGGCAAAAGATTGAGAAAGTAAGGGAACATTTAGGAAAACAATAAAAAGGATGGGGAAAAAAAGTTTCAAGTTTCAAGAAACAAGATGTGTTCAATAATATTAATCATTCTATATTCATGTCTTCCTTTTTTATTTGTTCGTTGCTATTTTAAATATTTTTGTTATAAAACACAGCATATGTATTCGTGAAATTTAACATTTTTTTGTTAGTTCAAAATTAAAGGTAAAAGGGCTGGGGATTTAGCTCAGTGGTTAGAGTGCTTCCCTAGCAAGCACAAGGCCCTGAGTTCAATCCCCAGCACCAAAAATTAAAATAAAATGAAATAAAATAAAATAAAATAAAGGAAAAATACCTATAGTTCTCTCTGCAGAGATAATCCCTCTAACAATGAGTACATTTTCTTTCATAGTCTTCTGTATGGATATTTTAGAGAACTTTTTATTGTGTGTGCACAGAATAATTAATTTTAAATTAAAAATTGTAACTAAATACACCATTTGGGTGAGGAAATAGGTACCACTGGAAGAGCTGGGAACAGTCAGGAGTGTGCTACCCCATGTGCTTCATCAGGAGGATGGAAGATAGAAGCTCAGCACCTTTGACAGTTCCCTCACTGCCAAGTCTGGGGTGTTTTGTAAGTGGGATCTCAGTTATTTTTCCCAGCTTGAGGAACCTTCTGGTTGGTTTTCTTGATTTTCATTCTATTGTTTACTGCTGAGATTCACAGCTATTCCTGGACTTTTTTTGTATCATGACCTGATAAAATGGCCAATCTATCTATGATTTCAGGTTATTCCTGAACTTCTGCCTCAGGGTGGCTTAGTCCCTAATGCACAGTAGCAGACACCATCAATGATGTGTCCAGACCATCAGAGGTGCCTCTGGATCTTTGTGTTACCAGTTCACTATGTTCCACATCCATTTGCCTATAAATGCCCATAGCTACAAGTTTTCTGAACACCACTTTTAGACTTTAGGAGACACTTAAACTACACATGAGCCCTGAAAGAGCTGGATAATCCTTAGTTTATGATCACAAGATGTATATGGTAAATGATTTGGATGAGAAAATAAGTACCATTGGCACAGGTTGGGAACAGTCAAGGAAGCACTCTACAGGTATGAGAAGTATGAGAGCTAAGCTATCTTGTTTTGGGTCAGGACAAACCCTCAGGTAGAATTCACACTGCCTGAAATTGCACCCTTGCTTAAATTCTTTTACTTCCCTCACTCCCTTGATAGTTTCTCCTGAGTGCACCTTTATAATAAATCACCTAGGTGCAACTCATTATCTTGGGTCTGCTTTTTTGAGAGCATGAACTAAGACAGCTGCAGTCTGCAGAAAAGTGAACTCTTCGTGCCAGGCTGAAGCCACTGACCTGGTCCAGAATCTTGGCACTGCTCCCAAATATCCAAATATTTGGCACAGAGAACTGGTGCTTGTCAGTGGGTAGGCTAAATGAAGTGGCAAAAGACTAGCTCCAGCGATGGGACTGTGCCAGGGACTCCTTTGGTGACAGTTCTGAGTGGATAGTGAGGATGTAATCTAGTGCCCCGAGAATTTACAGGGAGGAACCCTGAATGGGTATTGTATGGATTTAAGAAAAACCACAGGTTTAATTGTGGTAATGAATATATGAATGCAATAACTGTTTAATTACTTTACCTCATTATAAAATAGGCCTTCAGTTTTTGTTTTTAAAATAAGCAAAAGAATGGAAAGAATGGCCTTAACAGAGGTTTCCTCTACTAATAGTAAAGTTCTTCTTTATCTGGATTTAAGATGGGCCCAGGTGCCCATGAAAAGATAAGAATAGAAAGACATTCCCATCTGTAACATCACTTCAACGGAATCCAACTCTGTCAGGACAATACAAATTCTTAAAAAAATATTTTATTGTAGCTATACGAAAAACCGAATAAGGAAGCCTACGGTGGCTCTAGAGAAAGGAACATTCAGACATAGTTTAATATAATACCCATATTGCTTCATTCTAGACTATAGTCCCTGCATCATACACATCTGTGTCAAATTTAGAATCAAAGTAAATACTCACAGTCTTGGAATATATGCAGAAAAAAATGCTTCTATCTAGTAATACCCAACACTATTTTTTAAAAGCAATAGTCATTCTTTATTCTTTTGAGGAGTTATTTTATTTCTTCTGACAATTAAAACTTCTGTTAAACTAGTGAGAGTTATAATCTGAACTGAAGTTGACCTCATATGCCTGTCTTTATTCTCTCTGAATTATATTCTTTTCTGTTCAGTTAATTTAATCTTTCATTACTAACTTCCCAATGGGTTGAATTTTCCTAGTTTTGCGATTTGCTGACATCATGGAGACATCAGCATTGTGCTTGTCACAATCGTTCAATATAGCTAAAAGTGTACTATATACATTTTAAAGTGGAAACAAGGACTGGTCAAAAACAAGGAATTATGTTCTTCAACATTTTCAGTCTAGTACTTTCCATTACAAAGGAAAAAATTGTTTAAAAATTTGATTTCACTATGAATTTATGTTTCCAATGGAATGCTATAAGAAACTCAAGAAATCAGAGTAATGATAGGCAACACTGCCATGTGTTTTAACAAACAAGATTTCTCTAATCCAGATATGGATATTGATAGAGGAAATCAGCATATCATCAATTCTAAAGACATGGTGAAATATGCCAGAGCATAGCTCTGAGAGTGAGCAAACTGGAGTGCTAAACTTAGCAATAGGCTTCTTTCATACATGATCAGATGACATCAATAAAGATGATGACAATATGAGTAGCTCTCTGCGACACAGTTCTTGGGTCACAAGCACGGAAAATTATTTTGGCAGACATAAATACATGAGTACATTTTTAAAGATATAGGGTACTGGAAGCAAAGAAAAGCTAAAATACTATAATTAAAGAAAGGATAGAGCCCAGGGAGACTTTGGGTGGGAAAAATCAAGGAAGACTTTGGGGTCACTGCAAGTCCAAGTGCCTAGTTTTGAATCTTGGTTTTTAAAGTCACGTATTAGCACTGAGAAAATCCCTTTATCTCCCTGAATCTATTTTCTTACATGAAAAGTGGGATAGTAACCATACCTCCATCTCAGCGGTGTAATAAAGCTTAAGTTAAATACTAGGTAAAAGGTGTTTAGAATCACGCATTTGTACATAATAAGCATGCATGGCCCCTTAACCATTATTTGCCATCCTTCCCAAAATCTCAACAGCTCCAGTATTTTTCAAAGTCCAAGTCCAAGTCTCTGCTGAGACACAAGGCAAACTCTCAGCTGTGGACATCCGTATAAATCAAACACAAGTTACAGAATCCAAAGGTATGATGGCACAGAGTAAACGTTCTCATCCAAAGGGAAGAAAAAAGGGCCAGAAAAAGATGAGATCAAAGCAAGACTGCAACCCAGCAGAGCAAACATTAAGTCCTGTAGCTCCGCATCTGTCATGTTGGGCACATAGTGGTAAAAGATGAGCAGTGTTCCTGTACAAATTATTTGGTTTCTTTTTAATTCTCTTCAGCACTCATAGTCTCTTGGGCCCAAATGTACACATGGTTCCTTCTGGGCCAAAATTTAAATATTTCAAAATGTTTGCATTGCCTTTTCCCCACAATTCTCAATATAAATCTGTCTAAAAGCAGCCAGCAGTACTCACACCGTATTCTGAATTGTGGGCTCTCCTGAAACTTCATCTATCATGTTAATTTGTTCACCAATCTTAATTTCAGTGTCCTGCAAAGTCTCAGTACATGGTGAAAATGTAGACAAATTTTCTGCAACAGTGCAAATTATATGGCCTCTAGTGCAAAGATCAAAGAAGTTCTTGCTCTCAACTGAAACCTCCTGAGCCTGGACTTTACTGTTTGCATTCCTGTCGGCATTCTGGTCTTCTCAGTTCCAACCAGAACAACTCATGAAGTTCAGCTTACTGGATTCTAAGACTTCCTTAGCCAGCATTTCCAAATCTCTCTAAACTGCCACAAACCAGTTCTAAAAGCTTTTAAGCTCTATGTTCAGTTACAGTCACAGTTAAAACCCACTTCTCTGGTACTGATTTTTTTATTAGTCAATTTGCTTATTCCTGGACACAATACAGGATACCCACAAGAAGGATTAATTGGTTGACATTTTCAGCCTATAATGAGCTGGGTCCAAGGCAGAACATCATAGGGGAAGAATGTGGAGGAACAAAACTGTTCAGTTCATGGCATCCAGGCAACAAACAAGGGGAATAGTGCTAGAGAGGAACAGGTGAGGAATACTGTATAAAGGCCATTTCTCTATGACCCATCCAGATATACCCAGAAGCGTGCTTTACTGATTTGCTAGGCATTTATTAATCAGGATTGATGGTAAAGTAGTGTTTTCTGATTTCTATAGTCTAAATTTTCCCACTATGTTTAATTTCAAACATGTGAATTTCAACTTGAAATAAGACTTGTCTGAATAAAGAGGTACCAAATGTATTAAGTACACACTAAATTACAGATTAAGAATAAAAAAGGATTACATTATTGCATGCATGTTAGGCCAATTATATGTTGAAATTATAATATTTGGGTTAGATAAAATGTAAAATCAATTTATTTTCTTTCACATTGTGGCTACTACAAAAATTAAAATCAAATATCTGTGTTGCACTATATTTCTAGTTAACAAGTTCAATCTATATCAACAGCCTTCAAATTCTTCTTCAAATAAAATTTTTCAAACTGTGCCTTCTGAAATTTTGGATTGACATGTGTTCTTAAGATTATAATAATGAAAAACTACAAAAGATGCAATTTCTGCTATAAATTTCACAAATATCTTGAGTTATCCTCAAAACTTTCAGCATAAATTTGCTCAATTTGTAGAAAATACTCACTGCAAATGGAAAAACCACAAAATCAGACAAATCAGAAATTATTTCTGCCTAAACAATTCATATTTTATGTTTCAATTCAAAATAACTTCAACATACCTTTCTGGGTATCATGAATTGTTGTAGGCAGAGCTTTAGATAGAGAAATAAAAATATGTGCATGAATGGATGTTAGATACATAGATATACACATGTATGCTATGAGTTTTCAGTTTTGATAAAGTATTTAACCTCTTAAATATTTTGAATGAAGATTATTTTCTTTGCCTTGTTCTTAAGAACTCTTCCTTAGAAACTATGAATCTGAAGTTTTCAACTGATTTTACAGAGTTTTAATTGTATTCAAGCAATGTAATATAGTCATACTGTAGCTAGGAAGACAATACATGCCTTCTTTTTGAAATTAAAAAATTATAAAATGCAAAGTGGTAGAGAAGAACAGTTACAGGCAAGTCTTGAAGTCTTCATTTCACACATGGATCTAATGTTGAATGTGTTTCTTAATCCAAAAGCAATTAATTCAATTGCCAGTTTAAAGTACCAGTTCTACTATTTTTAACTTGATACTCTGAAGAAACTCTCAATTTTATTTATCATTCAAATGCTACAGAAGCCTGTCCAATAGTCATGAAGCAATATGAAAAACATATATTACTTTAAAATTGCAACCATTATATTTTGTTTTAGAGAAATTAATTGCAGTATTTATAAACTGATCAGTAACAATGACTATAATTTAATGCTTTGACATTTTAGCAAAAGCGCAGATAAAAATTATTAAACCACATAATCAGGTATGTAATTATTATTTTTGTATTTATAAAGTAAATGTAACAACTAAAAAGAAGCATGATTCTTGATAAGATGACAACATTTAGTAATAATATGATGTTAGGTGATCCTATTTGGTATCAGGAATTTCATGTTTTATTATCTTATCAGTTCAAAACCTTATTATGTGTCATTATAATCTCTAGTACATGAAAAAGAAAAACTATGGTACAGGACTCAATGACAGCTGTGTACTTACTGTTTTTGCTTCCTTCTGGAAAAGTCTGAAGTAGTAATCTATGGCAGTTAATACTCCCTAAAGTGTTTTCAAATTATGTGTATAATGTTTTAGTGCATCGTGAAATTGATGTAATGAGGTATGACCAATACTTAAAACATCAATAAATTACAATAGATTAAAATAGATAATGCAGAAGTACATTCATTTAGTATGAGAAAATGTTCTGTGTGTACGTAACTCTGTGTGTGTGTGTGTGTGTGTGTGTGTGTGTGTGTACATATGTGTGTTTGAACTGGCCCACTACACAAAATATAATCTTTACTTTGGGTCATGGTTAAATATTATTGAAAAACAATTCCATAGGAAAATAGAGGTAAACTAACAGATGAAAACTTAATATTCATATTCAGGAGTTTGATAAAAAAATATAATGTTGAGTGAAATAAACCAGACACACAAGCTTAAATATATGTTATCTCTCATTTGAGTAAGGCAATGTACAAAGAGAATGATAAAGGATGGATAGACTTGGACAAGGGGGATTGATCTCTTGCAATACAGAAGAAATCCAGTGGAACAAGGGCAAGGCATGAGGAGGAGGGAAAGGAGAAACAAGTAGAATACAGATATGCCATAGACAGGACTCTAATAACCCCAATTAATGTAAACATTATATGTCAAAGCATGAGCTAAGATTAATAATACTGTACCAACAATAATGAAAAATGGAGGGCTGGGGATTTAGCTCAGTGGTTAGAGTGCCTGCCTAGCAAGCATGAGGCCCTCAGTCCGATCCCCAGCACCACAAAAAAACAAAACAAAATAAAAACAAAAAAAAGAAAAATGGAAAAAAAAAGAATGAAAAATAAGATAGGAAAAGTGGAAGAGGAGGTGGGGGGAGGATTGGGGGGGAGGGAAGGAGATTAAAAAATAAAGAAATTAACATGCTGTAATATGTACATGTAAACATTCCCCAAGATGACTGTAAACTACATGAATCGCATATATGTACAAATAAAATAAAAATTTTAAGAGAAAAGATATTATTTATATCTTCCTTACAATATAATTTGGATTTTTGGGGGGAGATAAAGAGAAAAGTTTTGCTGATTTGTGAAGATAAACAAGAAAATACATGTAGCTCAGCAATGAGACTGATTTAAATTTACCAAGCAGAAATAAAACATTAGATAATACCATATATTGATCTTAATTACAGGTAACTTCCATGACACAAAAAAAAATTGCTATGTCAGTACAAGATTAATATGTGTTTGTTCCATAATTTATACATGCTAATTTTAATTTTAATGAAAGATACATCTTAGTGTGAGATACATCTGTGTACATACAATATCTCTTATGAAGTATGCCCCTCTGACTTTCACAGTTATATGATCTTAGACAAGTTATCTAGGGCTGTTTCTCTTGCACGCAAATAGAAGTATCTCCCTTACAGGAGCCTTATGGGGATAAAATAATTCACAAAAATGCTTTGAAAAAGTGCTGAGAGTAGTGTTCAGCTACTAAGTGTTCAAAAATATGAGATTATTGTTGTCTTCTTGATTTTTTTTTCATTTTCTCAACAACCAACAATTTGCACTGAAAAGGTACTCAATAAATATATGTCGCCTTGTATTGAATTCATGACATAGGCTGTATAGACAGAATGATTTCCTTTCTGCAGCTGAGGGGTTTGATTCAGGGAATTTCTCCAGTTTAAAGAACCACAGGTTTGCGATCTAGTTTTTTTTGTTCGTTTGCTTGTTTGCTTTTTAATTAACCAATCAGGACTCTGCCAGGAAGCAACTTTAATTGACCAGGGAGTAGATTTTAAACTAACCCTGTTGCAGGTAGGATTGGACTTGAAGAACATAGTGGAAATCACATACATTTCTAGAAGATACTATATACTTTCTCTAACAAGTCACACAATATATTCCAAGTACTATGAACCACACTGTATGCATTATCTTACTTGATTCTCACAACAATCCTACGAAATTCATGCTTTTATTACATACATTTCAGAGATAAAGAAACCCAACTACAGAGGTTAAAAAATTTAAAATTATCAGGAAATTATAAATAAGTATATGAACTGCATTCTGACCCAATTTTATAGCCTTTACCACTAAAATTTTAAAAAATTGAACCCAAGTAAGATATCACAGCTTCTGGGGATCTGAGAAGAACTTTGATTCTTTTTATTCAGGCTCTTTCGATTGATATAAAAGCATAGTTTACAAGGAGAAGCAGAATAATAAGAGCAGGAGAAGAAAACTGTTTTGTTCTACAGCTCTTATATTCATTCAGTGTTATAATTTTGTTTGAAGGATCTTGGCACGTACATATTTAGATGGATTACTCATCTCAGAATCAAAGAGAAAGAAAATGCAACTTTTGAAATATCCACAATATAAGTCCTCTATTAGTGCAGAATGAATTAAAACAGCTATTTTTAATAAACAGCTCTGTGCTCCACAGAGCTAAAGTGAAAGTCAGGTATGTGTAAAAATATGAACTATCTGAATGATGTGTCAAGTAAGAAGACAGGGAGTGAAAAGCCGTTATTCACAGCTCTGTTTTACGCAAGGTTCACTTAACCTTCAACCTTCAAAGATGTTTCGCAGCAAGCATTCATTTATACTCTCAAAGTTTGTTTTTTCTTTTATGTGTTAGAACTGAGAGGAAAGTGATATTATTTTCATTGTTTCTAAATTTCTTATATTAGTTTATTTTATAAAATGTGTAAGTAGGAAATATCTCTGAAACTGTGCTTCAGTTATGAATTTTCCATGCCACCCTTTCCTCACATTGTCTTCACCTTGCCTTTATGATCGTGCTCCTTAATCACCAATGGTTTTGGCTTACCTTATTTGTATTCACTGCTGTGATGACCCAGACGCACTGTGCATTGCTGTCATACTGGAATGGAAAGTTGGGAGACGTAAAGGTACCACTTGGTCCTTGAAGATTAGAGCCACATGTTTTCACTAAAAGAGAAATTGCAATTTAAATAGGTATAAAACACAGGTAAAAATCTTAGGAATAAAATGCCTCTCAATAGACTTGAAAATCAAAATTACACAATGAAAACCACATTGAAATGTTTTTTATGGTATTCTCATGTCACTTATCAAAATTAGAGTGTTCCATCCTGAGATCCACAAGCTTGGTATTGCCAACACTCATTGAAAACTAGTTACAGGCATGATAAACTGTCCTTTGACTATAAATTGGTTACCTTAATTAGAGTGAGGTATATTTACCCAATATTATGTTAATAAAAATCTGTAAAGAAGTAAATTTTAGATTAAGTAACCTAAAAAGTGTTTTCTCTTTATTATGTATCCAAGGACTCTTAATAGTACAGCTGGGAGACATCAATATTAAAACCATTTGTTCTGTTGCTGTGATTGTAAATTAGACAACTAGGATTATTAAAAAAGAACGACATTTAAATACATTTAATGAATTTCCACAAAAGTTAAAAGCCGTACTCTTTCAATTTTGAATTCTTCTTTCTTCTTAATAAGAATATGTCTATTAATTTGCTTCTTGATCAACACAAACTTTGTGAATGCCATTACTTTTGATCTACATTTTTGTATGATTCCATTAAAATCCTACCCACACTATCCTTTTCTGGTTTTTACTTCGTACCCATTTGTAACCTCTTGTATACAGATCATCTTCCGATGCTTACTACATTTTCTTTCCCCACATTCCCACATTTTCTTTCCCCATATTCCTCACATTTCCCCACATTCACCCTTGATATTATTTCAGTCTATTTTCTGTTCTCATTCAATGTTGGTATTGCTTTTGCAATTCCAGCAATGAACTCTTAATTACTAAATTCAGTAAATTCTTAATTTTTCTACATACTTGCTATTTCAGTAACAATGGAAAGCACTAAAAATATGAAAATTTCTGCCTTCTCTTACATAGTATGGAAATCTTGTTTATGTTTTAAATAGTTCTGGACCATTGTATTGTTTTACTTGTTTGATTTATTCATCTTCCCCTTAAGAAGCATAATGTCACATTGATTTTAGAGACTCTTTTCTATTTAATGTTCTCTCTGAATAGTTACACTAATTCACTTCTAAATCTTCAACGCTCATGTCTGTGTTGACAACTCTGAAATCCATATCACCATCTTTGGCATCTCTCTTGATTTCTAGATTAATTTTCTCTGTGTTGGATATTCCAGGAGATAATTTTAGGAGCTTTAATTAAACATTTTGTAACAAGCCCCTCCACTTCCCTACCATAAATATTACTCAATACCTATGTATTGCAGCTCTGAAACATCTCAGTTTTCCTTTTATTTATTTTGCCACTTACAGTGCTTCTATGTCATTTCTAGATTCCAATTACTCTTTCTGTTGAATTATCCTCAGTGCTACTATATTTATCTTTCTAAAATACATATATGAGCACTTAGTTTTATGACAGTTTGGCATCTATTTCCTATCCTCCTATCCTAAGGACATAGATTTCTTTTCTAGTACAACGTCTTGCAATGTCCATAATCATACATTTCACTTGTGTCAGAAGAGATTGCTTGCTCCTTTCTCAAGTCTAAAATATTCCTGCTTAGACTTACATGCAGTGATTCTACTCATATAAAGAAAGCCACACCTATGTATTTCTTCTTTCTGTAAGAAGGTTTCTAATTTTTCCACTCAGGATTCTGTAATGGATTATTGTGTGCATAGCACATTATTTAGATAGCAATCAATATAAGTACTTCAGTGATAGTAACCTGATAGAGTATAGAATTTGCAGTTAAGAAAACTTCATGAGGTTTATAGCAATGAGAATTTAATAGCAATCACAACATAGTTGGCTTGAAGTTAGTAGTAATAACTTTCTGCTAGAGATATTTATTACTTGATAATTCTCTGGCATAATTTGGTTTCTAAAATATAAAAACAACAACAGTTTTTGCATAACAAAGTCTTACTTATCCTGTTAACTACTAGTACATTGATTTTCATGATTTAGGCACATTTGCAATAGGAACAAGCATCCAAGATCTTTGGCACAGTTTATGAATGGACTGCAGACTAAATGTTCTCTCCCTGTTGATGAAGAATCCTGGCAAATATACAGCAGAATGAGAAACTGTTGTGTTGAAAATGATTTTCTTTTTACACGAAAATAGGGAAGAAAAGGTCATAGAATGGCATGTAAAAATAACTTGTAAACATTTTGGTCTTCCTGTCTGCTTTCATCCAAACATGGTAGTAAACACTTAACAAGTATGGTTATATATTTGCAGACATTTTGTTTTTTGTATGTATATGGTTTTACAAACTTATGTTTGTATTTAGCTGTGTTCTTACATGATCTTAAGAACTGAACTAATCCTATATGCATTCCTGTGAAGATTTTCTCCCACATATCATGAAGACTCTTCTGGCTTGATACAAGTATATTTATTTCAAAGAATGTAAGAGTCCAAACAGTAGCTGGCAGAGGTATTACAAGTTTTTGATAGACTTTCCCTGTGAGGATAGAGCAAGATGATTAGGGGCTTTCCTTCACCCTCAGGAGACGATGAGCAGATGAACAGAACAGGTCTGCTGGCTGAGCACAGCTGCAACACTTCACTTGTAGCCATCAACGCAACACACAACACAAACTGAACAGTAACAGCACGTAAGCTGCCAAGATGGGCTGTGGACCACTGTCACTTACTGCTTATAGCTTTTAAACTCTAATACCTTCTTCGTGCTACTATTAAAGGATAAAATTGCTGAAAAAAGATTAGTTTGTCAAAGTACGGAAGAATTCAAAATTTTAATAAATATGTCTAACTTACTCTCCAAAAGTTGGTTCAATACACTTTCAAAACACTTAAGAAAGAAAACAGGGCTTTATACTCTCACTAAAAGAGTAAGTATCAATCATTCTTTGTCTTTCTCTTAAATATGTCAATACATTTTAATATCCAATTCTGCATATACATTATTAGTAGGGCTTAACACTACTCTTTATTGTTGCCTCTATTTCTTTTGCTTGATTTTTCTATTTGAATAATTTCCTCATTTTAATTGTTCTTTATTGACTTATAGAGCCACCAGCATATTATCAATATTAATCATTTTATGTGTGCTACAAATTTTTCCAATACTCTCTTACTGGTTTTTAATTTTTCAACTTGTGTTAAATTGATTTTTCTCTGCCAATTTTTTTAAATGTATGTAAATGAGTCAATATCATTGCTTAGGTCATGTGGCTTATGTTTTGTTCAGAAAATTTTCTTCAAATGTGAGAATGAAATAGTACCTTTAACTCACACATCTATAGTTTTATTATACTTAAATGTTTTATTTATCTGAAAACTATCCTTGTATGATATGGGTTAAGGGATATTTACAGTAAAAGCCATTTGAATGGTGGCCCAGCATGGTGGTGCATGCCTGCAAACCCAGCACTTTGGGAGGTTTGGAACTGAGGAATGCCAGGCTACGGATTTAGCTCAGAGATGGGGATTTAGCTCAGTGGTTAGAGTGCTTGCCTCATAAGCACAAGGTCCTGAGTTTGATTCCCAGTACCAAAAAAAA
>QZML01001700.1:62526-112450 GCA_016801275.1 Hystrix brachyura | reverse complement strand
AAAAAAAAAAAAAAAAAAAAAAAAAATGAGGAATACAAGTTCAAAAGAAGCTTGGGTAACTAAGTAAGACCCTGTCTCAAAAGTAACAAAATAAAAATAAAAAGGGGTGGGGTTGTAAAGATCCTAGGTCCTAGGTTTAATCTCTAGTAGCGCCAAACTAGATTATACTTATTATGTTATATTACATTATATACTCACAGAAATATTTTTCTATATAAGCAACCTACACATGGACATATGCATATTTGAGCCTTTATCTTTTGTATTGATTGGCCAATCTATTATTGGTCCTCTGTGAGTAACATACTGCTTAATCATTTTTAATATAAGTGATACAAATCTCCATTTTTCTTTCATTTCATAATTTCCTTGATTATTCTTAGATATTTATTTTATCATGAAAAATTTCCTAATATATCCTGGTAAAGAAGATGGTTATTTGTATTGAATTATATTGACTTCATATATTATATGGATACAAATTAAAATGATAAAGCCACTATGGAAATCAGAATAGAGATTCCTCAAAAAACTTAAAAATTGAAATTTCACTTGGCCTAGCTTTCTCCTTCTAGGTATCTTCCCATAAGAGTTAAAGATAGCATATTATAGTGAAACATGCATATCCATTATGTAGCAGTACGATTCATAATAACTAAATTTTGGAAGTGGCCTAGGTGCCCAACAACAGATGAATAGATAAATAAAATCTGGTGTTTATACACAATGGAGAACTACTCTGCCATAAAGAAGGATATATTAGAGTCATCTGTAGGAATGAATGCACTTTGAGACCGTAATATTAAGTGAAATAAATCAGACACACAAGTGAAATATTGCATGGATTCATATATATGAGAAACCCAACGTATAAACAAATTAGAAAGCAAAATAAAAGATAGTTAATAGGAAATGAGAAGGTAGAACTTTTGCAAAAAGGAAGGGGAACAAGCAATGGAGAAAGGAAGAAGGGAGGAGAGGAGAGAAGGGGATAAAAAAGAATAAAGATGTGTTATGTACATATACCAATTCCACACAAAGAATGTAATTATTCCATACTGCAAAAATGAACTAATAAAAAATTTTAAAAACAACTAATTTTTTACTCTGACATAGGCTTTTATAAACAAAAAAGACAAATAAATGTGGTCACAGTAGATGCATTATAGTGAAGGAGTACATTTGATAAATCAAGAAAAATTGCTTATTTAAATGCTAAGAAAAGGGGCTGGAGATTTAGCTTAGTGGTTAGAGTGCTTGCCTAGGAAGCACAAGTTAGGCCCTGAGTTTGATCCTGACACCAGAAAAAAGAAAAAAAAAAAAATGCTAAGAAAAATAATTTCAGAAAAAAAAGCTTTTGCCCCGAGTTCGATCCCGACACCAAAAAAAAAAGAAAAAAAGAAAAAATGCTAGGAAAAATAATTTCAGGAAAAAAAAGCTTTTTAAACACAAGAAATGTGTAAGATCAAAACAAACTATTAGTTTATTCAATTAATTATGAAAAATTTTGCCATTAAAGATTGAAAGTTGTTTTCTTTAAAGAAAACTTTGGAAATTAAAGATTAGAAGGGCAATGAATTAGAAAAAAACTAAAGGGTTAAATAATTTGAAGAAGCAAGAAAAGTATAATTATTTATATTTAATTTTTGCTTATTTTAATTCAAGAGATTTAATAATTTATCTATCATATAAAGACGTTATATATATAAGAGTCCTTTTAGTGGGCTTTGAAGAAGATATACAAATGACAGTTTATATTTTTATTTTATAGCAACAGTAACTAGCAATTTAAATGAAAAGAATCAATTGGCCCAAGCAGTGAAAAGTGTTGTAATTTTGAAAAATATGACATGTGATCAAAACATATGATGGTGAATGCTTAAATAAAAAATGTATTATTACGATAAAAGACTCACTTCCGTTATTCGCCCTCAAAATACTCCCCCTCACTTTGAACACACTTATTTCATTGTTCTTATCACTGCCTGAAGCAGTTCTGGAGTCCTCTTTTGTGTCTTTTCTTTCAAAGGTGTGATTACAAAATTGGCCAATGTTACTCCCAAGTGCCATTCAATGGAAAGGCAGACTAATCAAAACATTAAAATATAGCCTCATCTACCTTATTCACTGGGTCTGGAACTCTAAAACTTCTGGTTCTTCCCCAAAATGATCATGAATAGTAAATGTCTGGAAGCAATTCAAGATGTCAGCAGCAACTATGGTGCAATTAGACACTTATGAAAGAGGTCTTCCAGAACTGTTTCAGAAAGTGGCAAAAACAATGGGTTAAGTGTGTTTGAAACAAGAAGAGGTATTTATACAGGGTTTATAACAATGTGTCTTACTGTGATCATATTTTCTGTAAATTTCAACAGCCATTTTGTGTTTTGATCACATTTCACATATTCAGTAAGAATGGTCAATGACCTATATGAAGAAAATCACAAAAAAATTGATTAATTTTCTATGATTTTCCTATATCTATGATTACCAACTCCTAGTGCCTCAGAAAAAACAGGTATTCATAATAGTTTCCTTGTCTATTCATATGCCACTTACATTTTTAAACAGGAAAGATAAGAATGGTCATTTTACCAGATTTTATAGTTTTATTTGTGGAGTAAAATAAACCAATATTTACAGAGAAATTTCCAAATATTGCTAAAAACATTATTCCTTTAAAGAAAAATGTTATAAATATTGGAGCAAAAGACAAATAAATGTCTCTAGATTCTCTGTCAATATACTTCTATTTTCCCTTAGGTCAGGCACATATTGTCAAGTAGAAAGAAAAGGCATTTGGAAAGTGCCTTAGAAATAAGGTTAAGTATAATGAAGTATGTTTTCTTGAAGCTGTAACCTTCAGGCATTTAGATTTGTGCCAAATAGAATTTCTCCACTACACAAGTAAGGCAAACTGACGTTTTCTGTTTTTCTTTGAGCAAAAAGGGTATGATTTATAGTTTTAGGATTCTTTTTGACCAGAAGAAACCACCTATGTCCTGTCTGTAGCTGTCTCTGGGTTTCCTGTGTGCTAAATACCCCTTTCACTCTGTCCTTCTAGATCTTTATGAAATTTTCTTTTCTTTTCTTTTCTTTTATTTATTTATTTTTTTTGTGGTGCCAGGGATCGAACTCAGGCCCTTGTGCTTACAAGGCAAGCACTCTAATCACTGAGCTAAATCCCCAGCCTTTATGAAATTTTATATTGAAGGACTTTTGTCATCAAGTTCCAACAGATTCTTAGGATTTGAAAATTCTATAAAACTCTTTCCACTTATTTACTTGCAAACCCTGAAACACATTGAGAATGTTCCCACTTCAACACTTGCTATTTTGCTCACCTTGCTCAATACTACTGAGAGAGGGGCAAAAAGAGTTAAGATAAAAGTTATAGGATGTGAGAGGAACCGGCACCCTGGCACACACTGTTAGATGGTAAAGTTTTCACACCTAACCGCCATTCCAGCCAAAAGGGTGAGGGGGATGTCTTGGGATGCTCCCCAAGCTACAACATGCACAGGAAGAGAGATCTTTGCCTGAGAGTAACTAGTTTCATCACCCTAGTAACATGCACACCACAAGGTGGAGATTTAAGATGATGATAGGACACGGCAGTATATAGAAGCACGAAAATCTACTGTGCAGGGGTCACCTCTCCCTACCTCTGGATTGGATGATGAGGACAAAGGGCTGAGCCTTTGTTTGAGCAAATAATAGAAGATACAGATACTACCTGCACTCAGATAGTGTGGGGAACCTGCTTTCCAGTCCATTCAGGTGGGCTTCTCTTGTGCTCCAGGAGAAGAATAAAGCTTTTACTCCTTCATTTGAGTTTCTAATTCTTCTACCTCAAGTCACAAGGAAAAATGTAGATCTGTAACAGTACTCCATAAATGGCCTTTTCTGAATAAAACCTCTAAATTTTAAACTTCAGTTTAAGTATCACCTTCTCAGGCACAGCGTTTCTTGTGTACACACAGCATTTCTTCTTGTCTGCTTTCATCACCTGACTGTCAGATCTGTGAAAGCAAAGATTTCCACCAGCGTTCACCAGGAGACCTCCAGGGTTTAGCCCTGTGCCCGCCAGATGAAAGAGACTCCACGAATCAGTGACTAGGCAAGTGATTAGAATAATGACAGTCCTAACAGAGATTTGATTTTGTTTTTGGTTTTCATTTCCTGTGTGTATTTTTTCTTTGGATTTAGTGACAATTCAAGCTTCTACCTTTGTTGACTGTTCTCATCCACCGAGGATTTACTAATTCTTCAAAAATGAAATGTAATTGTCTGGTGCTCCAAGACTATGTTTCTGGGTTGTTGGAAAATTTCTTAAAAGAGGTATTTCTTTTTTTAAGAGTATAATCTATGTCTTTAAAGGAATCATTATACGATTTCCAAATAGATTAGCATTTCTTCAACTACCCCTGTTTCTTCAACTTTGTGTCCGTAGTTGAGCAAATCTAATTTGAACTGAGGACCTCAGTTCTTTAATTATTACCTTAGATGTTGGTCTACTAAAATTGCCCATAGTATCTAAAAATCACACATGTTTTTTAAGATTATGTTATACAGTTATCTATGTACTCTGAGTGACTTCTCCCAAGATTTTCAATGAGATGAGGAGGGTCTGGAAGTATATTATCATCCAAGGAGAGCTTTGCTAACTCAAAGAAATGTCACTATTAATATTGTTGACTGACATGTGATATGCAAAATGATAAAGCCACTTGTAAAATCTGTTTGAATTCAAATGCATTTGCGATATTTCCTTTTGTTGTTGTTCAACTGTGAATTATGAAGCACTGTAGGAGAAGTAATGCCAGTTCTATTTTTAAATATCACAGTGATTTCCTTGGTAATTAGTCAAAGAGGAGGATAAAGATTCATAGCATCAGGGTAAACCAACATTCTCTGACAGTAACTTGACCTTGGCAAAGTGATAAACTTTGTTTTTCCGAATGCGCAGGATGTGGTAGAAAAAACAGGCAATATTTATTTCAATTTCATAAATTCTATTGCTTCTAGAATTTGTAACTTGTTCTTTAGGGAATTTCTATTTTAACTGTATACAATTACATAACAACAAAGGAGGACAGATAAGCCAAACTTCGTGATGTGTACCACGTCAGAATAGCCCAGACCAAAGGAGATGCACCACCAGAGAACTCTAGTTATTTAGGATTTCTGATGGGGTCCTGTGAGGCAGAACACAGATATTCTCAGGGATAAATACTAAGTGATTGGTATTTAAGAATGAATAAATAGTTTCTGAGATCTTTGGTTTTGAACATAGGCAGACAAGGTCAGGAAAGGGAAATATCCCAGTTGTCACAGAGTCAGACCAGAAAAGTACTACCAACAAGTGTCAATTTTATTTTTAATCCTATTTTGTTCACCTACTACCAGTGGTTTCAAAACTCCATGCTTCCCATCACATTTTGCAACAAGACTGGTAGCCTAAATTTCTACCATGACATCCCTTTCTCCCCTAAAAGCAATCTTGAGAAGGAAGAACAAAATTAAAAGCATTATACTCCTAAACTATGTTACTGATATTGTTGAAATGCTCAGATTACTGAAAGAAATCTATAGATGCAATGCTTATCAAAAATACCAATCACATTCTTCACAGAACCAGAGAGATACCCTGAAATTTGTATCAATCCACAAAAATCCCCAAACGGCCAAAGCTATTTTTAACTAAAAGATCAAAGCAAGAGGCATTATACTATGTGAATTTGAAATATACTACAAGTGAGAGGCATTATACTATGTGACTTTGAAATATACCACTGTATTAATCAAGTCAGAATGGAACTGGCACAGAAACAGTCCTCTAGATCAATGAAAGATAATAGAGACCTTACCAGTAAACATTTGCGAACAAACTGATTTTTTCACAAAGATTTTAACTAAAAGTCATAGAGAAAGGACAATGCTTTCAATACATGGTTTTGGGATAATTGGAGATTCACATGAGGAAGAATGAGACTATATCCTTATCTCTCACCTGTTACAAAAATCAACTGTACATGGATTAAAGACTTAAATGTAAGGGCCCCAAACAATGAAATCAATACAAGAAAATAGGGAAACACTTCGAGACATTGGAATAGGCAAGGAATTTTTGAACAAGGCTTCAAAAACACAGGCAACAAAAGCAAAGGCAGGCACAATTACATGAAATTTAAAAAAAAATCTGCATGGCAAAGGAAATGATCAAAAGAGTGAAGAGACAGTGTACCATTTGACTAAAGTTCAATGTTTACAATATGTAAGGAACTCAGACATCTCAAAAGCAAAAAGTAGTCTGCTGGGTGTGCTAACATAGACAGCTCATCACAACCATTCAAGAGGCTGAGATGGAAAGACTGCTTCAGCCCAGGAGTTTTTGATGAGTCTGTTAAATAAATAAATAAATAAATAAATAAATAAACAAACAAAATAAAAGAATAAAAATAATGAAAAAAAATTTCAAAAATGGACAATAGGCCTAAATAGACATTTCTCAAAAGAAGGCATACGAATGGCCAATGGGTATGTGGAAACATGCTCTTTGTCACTAATCATCAATGGAATTCTAATTAAAATCACAGGAAGATATCACCTCCCTCTAATAAGAATGACTATTACTAAAAACACTAAACATAGTTTGCCATCAAGAAAGTGGAAAAGAGGGAACATGTGCATATGCTTTAAAGAGAACAGTATGGAAGTTACTAAACATTTAAGACTAGAACTACTACCCAGCAATTTCACTCCTGGTTATACAGCCAAAGTGAATAAAATCGATCTGATACACAGATGTCTGCACTCCCATATTCACTGTAGCCTATTCACAACAGCCAAGTTAGGCAGACAATCCAAGTGACCATCACAGTGATGAATGGATGAAGAAGTATGGTCCATATATACAATGAGTTATAATTCAGCCATGAAATGGAAGAAATCCTGCAGCACTGTGGATAAAACTAGACATCATTATTTTAAGTGGAATAAGCTAGGCAGAGAGACAAATATCTTGTGACCTCACTTCCATGTGGAATTTAAAAAGGTAGATCTTACAGATGGTGAAAGAACAATAGTGGTTATCAGAGGCTGAGAGGATTAGTGCAGAGAGGGATAAACGAATACTAATTTAGAGTTAGATAATAGTAAAATGTTCTGGTATGCTGTTGCACAATAGGATGACTATAGATAAAAATAATGTACTTTACATTTCAAAAAGCTAAAGGAAAGGATTTTTAAAGTTTTTACCCTATTGAAATCATAAATGTTAGAGGAGACAATATTCGCTATGATTTAAACAACACACAGTGTTTACATGCATCAGAACATCACATACTGTCCCTTAAACATGTACAGTATGATGCTTTTGTGCATCAATGAAAACATTTAATTTTAAAATAAATATACTATATAATATAATCTGCCTGCAAAATACTGAATTATTTACCTAATAACAAAAATCTGTTATGAAACTACAGCTGAACAGGTGTGGAAACAGGGAACCAGTTAAAATCTCCCCTTCTTGAGAGTCATGAAGAGCCACAGACATACACACACACACACACACACACACACACACACACACACACACACACATTCTAAAGTAAAAGATTAAGTCTGCTAAACAAGTCCAAAATCATTAAATGGGTCAGTTTTATAGTGTTTAATTGGATAACCCAGGCTCCACGTCTCCATGAGAAACTGATAAACTGGCACAAGTGCAGTAACAATCGGGACTAATCTTCAAATATATCTGAGTATCATCTGCATAAAAATAGGAGTCTAATTCATGTTTTCATAGAAAGGAAGCATAGAAATGTTGAATAATAATGAAATGAACCCAAAGCAGGGAATTGGAAAACAGAAAAGATGCTATGAAAGGAACAGAATTAAAATCAGCAAGAAGCGGAATGCACAGGATCAGATAAACTTGATTAAAACCCAACAAATATAATTCCTATTAAGGGGGAAAAATATAATCTTCAGATTTTTTTTCTAGGCATAAAAGTAAGAAAATTTATTTTTTCACTAGGTCTTCATTGTTGGTAATTTAACTTCATTCTAAAAGTCACATTTGTATACACTGTTGCCTCTCCTCACTCCTTGTATCAATAAATCATCTCATTTGTATTAAGGATAGGAACACAAATGGCATTAAATGAGTAATAAACATGATTTTTGTGAATTACTGGTTCATTATGACTTTTTGATAAAAATAAAATAAAACCCAACTGACTTTATTTTTGCCAGGAAGAACAAGATATGTGAAAACATAGTGTTCTGAGGGCTGTCCAGGTGGGACAGAGGAGGGTGAGGAGACCAGAAGTAAGAAGAGACAGGAGCAAGAAGATAGCAGGCATATCTTCTTGATATCGTTGGACAAAAATCTCGTAAAACAGGTTGGGTGAAGGATTTAACAAACAGGACTGTATCATATTTAGTTTCAAGTTATTTCAAGTGTGTTGCTCTCACCCTTTCCCAAATTATCCAGATTAATACAGCAACTTATCATTTGCACATATTAAAAACTGTTTTTGCTTATTTAGATAAAATTAGGGTGGGAATGTCTCTGTGATTTAATGTATAATGGATATAATCCAAAAATTAGAAAGCAAAAATTTTGAACTAGAATTAACCATTATTATGTCTCAATCTACTGGCCCAAAAAAAATTCACTGGAATTTTAAGGAAATCTTTGAAACTTCCCCAATATTGAATGTTACACTAACTGATCTATGTATTTTCAAAGATGAGAAAACTCCATTAACAATTTGAAATTTCAAAATAAGAGTCTAAAAGTTATTTCTTTGGGTTTTCACATTGTTTTTTCATTGGAAATATTCCCTTTTAGCTCTTGAGCTGATAATTAAAATTCATTCTTCCAAATCCTTACTTCTATTAGACAGTAACACTGCATTTTAATTATCTCTTTACCTACTGAGATCCTTTATGTCAGTGACTACAGTTTTTATCTCCTTATGGCAAGAAGTTGCCTTAGCATATCCCACATACTTACTACTCAAAAAAAAATTAAAAAATTAATAAATAGTGAAATATACCTCAATATAAGAAATAAAAAGACCAAAGTTTACAGTTCAAATATTTCAATAAAATGCAAGAAAAAAGTTATTATAGAAGCAGATCAGAGTAATTTAGCTCTCCCTCACACTAGACAAGCTTTATTCCTACACAAAAGTCTAATTAATGGATATTTGTATAATGGTCTATTATAAATCATTTATGGAGATTTTTTGGGGGGGTACCAGGGACTGAACTCAGGGCCTTGCACTTGGTAGGCGACCACCCTACCACTTCAGCAAAATCCCCAACCCCCATGGAGATACTCATTTATTAACAAACATTCACTTATATTTCCATCTGTAAGGGGCTTGCAGTATTAAATTAACACAAGCAGATCACTGTAATGAAGGGCTGTGAGTGCTAAGATAAAGCTTAGTAAGATGGGTACATAAAAGAGTGGATGGTTGGCTACTTGGGATTTTAGAGGAGACCTCATGAACACAAAGTTGAAGCTGAAACTTGAAAACTTAGAACACATGAGCTGAGAGTAGAAATCCAGGGTGGTGTTCTAGCCAAGAGGAAAAAAGAAACTGAACAGCACACTGCACATAAGAAAGCTCTGGACGTCCCAAAACATCTAAGGTTGTTGTTTAGATAACATATGTCAGGTAAAAGAGGGACACATGTGATAGGCTAAAGCCTTTCTTTCTTAACTTTTGTTTTTGTGTCAAAGATAAGGAAATTTTTTGAGAGTATAAAAGGGCATGTGAGTTAAGCACATATATATATATATATATATATATATATATATATATATATATATATATATATATATATATATATATATATATATATATATATACACATACATATATATATATTTATATTTTGATCATCCACCACCAAATGCAGGATAGAGTCAGAAAGTAAAAATAATATGCTTAGAGAGAACTAAATATCAAGCTATAACTGGTTCACATAATTTAAAAATGTTTGAAAACATACTTCTACTTCATTTCTATATTATTTATTTCTCAGATAAAAATTATATATATCCATCAGGTATAATATTCTATCTTAAAATGTTTAGTTTTAAAAGCAGAGACACAAACAATGGACTTATTCACTTATTCATGCAGTCATTCATTCAATCAACATTATGTATTACAAGGTATAACACACTTTACTATTTATTTGTTAATGTGAAGTTATTGACAAGGATCTGCCTTTACAACTGCACATAATAGGGACACAGACCAACAGGCCAAACCCAGTTACAGATTAACTATGTAATCATGACCATGTTACAAAGGAAATGTGTGGGTCACACTGAGATATCTATTTGGGAAACTGACTATAGCCTACGAAGTCCGATTAAGAAGCATACTTCCGTCACCAAATAAGAAGTTCATAAACACAAAATAATTTGAGGCATGATGGAGAGAGACAAAGCAGGTAAAAATCTGGATTAAATGATACTTTTTAAAATAAAAGAAATATTTCAAATGGATCCAACATAAAACTAAGTGTTACTATTTTCATATAATCCATATGACAAAGGTATTATTTGTAAAAAAATAATTTGGACAGTTTGAAGCCCTTGCTATGGAAATGATGCTCTTAAGTGATTTTTAAAGCATTGTATCTCAAAGCAGGTTGTTTTTAGGTAGATTTACTATCTTCAGAGAGTCAATCTTTTCCCTCATGCTAATAGACTGAAAGGATCCTTGGTGAGAAGGCAATATAATAGCTAACTATTTCCCAAAACAATGTTGTTTCTTTAGAAACTTTTTCCTATTTAAGACATAGAATATCCCTTCCTTCTTAAGTAGAATATCAATCTAAAGTGGTATTCAAGACCCTCTTAATGTGAAATAAAGAAGACAAAAGAAAAACAAAGTTTTATGGATTAGGAGATTACTTCAGACAATTGAATCAGTCAGTTTTTAGGTATGAGAAACAATAATATATGGAAGATAATCTATTTCTCTATGCAAAATATAATACTTTCAAAATTAGTAGTAACTCAAGGAACAAAGTAAACTATTCTATTGAACATCATCCATGAGGAAACCTCGTGGAGTTCATATTTTACTCCTTTCCATTTCTAGAGAATGGCATGTAGGGTGGCATTATTATATCCACCTAAGAAAAATTTCTGAAAATTTTTTAAAAATTGGAAAGTAGAGAAGGCTTAGCACAAGATTACCAATAAAAGCAATATGGAAACAACACACTGGTCACAAATTAATTAGTCACTGATGAAAAGATAACTCAATGAATCCTTTAGCTACTGTACTGAAATAAGGTAGGTAACACTTAGAAAATTTCGACCACCATAAAATATTTAAAATGTTTCACAAATAAAACTCTGGGAAATGGTTTCTTTGTCCAATATGCTGATAGTCAAATTAGCTTGATTAAATATCTCAAATTTTAAGGGATTAAAATAAAAACCTCCTATTTACATAAGAGTGAGAAGTGAAATTAAAATTTCAAAATCAGACAGTGCATACTTAAAGCTCTACAGTTGATCCAGCCTGGTTATTGAGATGGAGTGGGAATAAAAAGGGGAAGTCCCGTGGACATTGGGCAAGCAAATTTCAGGGAAAAAGACATCTTTGCTCATAGGGTTCATATATATCTGGCTCGGGCCCAAAGTTTGCCAATCTCTAATATTTCAAGAGAACCAAGGAATCTGGATGTTCATGTGAGATATTTAATTTTTCAAATATTGACAGCCATTTAAAAATATAACAGCCAAATATATGTAAGTACTTCTGGCCAATAAACCTGTGGTTTTACTGTTTGAATCACATACTCATTTTGTTGTGAAACAAAAAGTAGATTATGAGTCCAATGAAATAAGAGTTAGAAAACATATTTCAAACTGACGTTTCAGTTATTGTAACTCTTTTAGTACTACTAAATTGACAAATAGGTAATTTTTAAATGGCATACAAAATAAAAATTAGTTGCTAATTTATTCATTTTTTTCTCCTCAATGCTCTTTTTTAGAAATGACATTTTTACTCTGGGGGGTCAATACTTTCAGAATCACACGAAGTTGTAAATACTGTACAGCATTCAGCATTTACACATAGTCTTCATCCAGTTCCCTGGAACATTAACATCTTACACAAACAGCACATTTGTCAAAAGGAAGAAAGTATCATGGCTACATTACTATTAACTGAACTGCAGAGTTTATTTGAATTGCATTAGTTTTACACATTTTTTTACAAATGTTCTTTTCTGCTCTAGGATCAGTTTGAGAGAGCATAGATTTACCATGTCTCTTTATTCTCTTCCTCCAATGCCATTTTAAATTAATAGTTTTCAATTGTTACTTTGTTTTTGTACGTGAGTTCAGTAGGGAAAACTACCATCAGTACTGAAAGAAAGGTGACCGAGTTTCTGAGTGATGCAGCTTGCAGTCGGCGCCTGAAGGAAGTGAAGTCACGAGTGAAGTCACATTGAGCTTAGACCTGTGGCATTGCTCAATGCTGAATAAAGCTGCAGTTAATAACTTAAAAATGCCGCAGGATGTTTTAACCTAGATGCAAGCAAACCAATTCAGTGCTGTAGGAGTCAAGACAGAAACGCCACTGAGCTCTTCAAGATTCTGTGGGGCTGCCTTACCAGGGGTCTTTTACGATAAAATAACAACCTTACTCTCAGTGCAAAATGCATAGGATGCAGAGCATGGAAGCCTTACATTTAGCTCTACGATTTGTCACTAGCCTATTAAATCAGTTTAGGTGGGTGAAAAAAACTGGGAACGTCCTACTTTTGCTTTTTCTGTGCCTCTCAACAAACTAAAAACACTCCATGCTATTGTATTTATGCACAAATCTCAGAATCCACCCACCTCCCATGAAGAACAACTGACTTAAAGGAGTATCATTTCATATACTTTCTTTGATTTTTACTTCTCATTTCTGTTTATTGTTTATTGAGAAGTTTTGTTAAAAGAGAATTGTGGGACTAGGATAAACTTCACCTTCCATTACACTGGGAAGCTAATGAAAGCCAGTTCATAGAAAATTGTTTTGACACACTAGGAAGAAATAAAAATCTTGTTAATGAAAAATAAATAGCCTTCTTCCCAGGATCTTCTTGATCATTTATCTAATTTCTGCTCGTATTTTAGGATTTCACTTGGTACCCCTCTGGGAGACTGCTAATTGTTCAGATCTGATGTGTCCGCTTCATATGATGAAGGCTTTTCCCAGTTGTGGCACTGTTACAAGCTGAAGGAACCTTTAAGAAGCGGGGTTTTATTGGAGGAAGATAGTCCTTGGGTCTGCACCTGTGAAGGAATCTCTGAATCTCCTCTCTCTTTCCCTCTTTCTCTTTATTTTCCACCAGAATTAGGGAGGCAGCTTTGCTCCACTGTGTGCTCCCCACCATGATATTCTTCCCTATCTAAAGCCTAAGAGCAGGGAAGCCAGCCAACCACGACTGCATTTTCTGGACCCACAGCTTAAATAAGCCTTTTCTCTTTTTAATTTGATTGTCTCGGCCATTTTGTCACATCAATGAAAGGTGACTAACACAAAAGCTTTCTCTATCAACCCAATCTCAGACCACTCAGAGTACACTTCTCCTGGATTCCAACTTGCTTTTCTTTAAAAACAAAAATTTTACTATTATAATCTTACTTTTTTTCTGTCTTTATCTTCCTCAGTAGGGTGTGAGCCCTTTGAATGGTTGTTACATCTATTACTGATTGGTCCTTGATTTATCCTGTAGGTCATTATTGTTTATTAAATGAATGACACCCATAAGAAATGTAGTCCTGACCAAAACACCAAACCAGAAAATGTGAGACAAAACAGACCAGAATAAAGGTCCTGAGTATTTAAAGGTGAAGGAAAAGAACCTCATGAAAAAGACTGGGGTACAATACATCTGTAACTAGCTGTGTGCATGTCTTTTAAATGTTGACTTTGAAGAACTAGGGTCAATCAAAAATATACATAATATTTAAAGTAATGTCGTAAGACTCACCACTCAAAATCTGTCAGCATTTGAAATGCATCTGCCTCTTTTCCCTGTTAGAATTCCTTCTGACCTCATATTTTTTAGTGTATTTGAGATTCAAAATTTCTCTAGCTGAAGACAAACCTTAAGGTCCTAATAACATAATGCATTAAAAACTTGCTGTAAAAGCACAATTAATGACCATGACATTGTTTTATGTTGTGACTGTTTTTTCCTGTGTTGCCTTTTTCTCAATAGTTTTCTTTAGTCTCCATATCTTCTACATCTAATTAGTTGTAAAGCTCATGCTAAGAAATAGATGGGCATTCTCGGTGCTACCTTGTGGTCAAAGTATTGGAGAAATAAATTTCTAACATTTTACCATGTCTGATAATGAAAAGCTCACATTTCAATATCACAAGAAGACAGAGCTCCAGTCTGTCTAAGGTATTACCATAAAAAGATGTTCAGGATGAATTCTTTAAGCAAAGAGGCCATTCATAGATGAATGCCTGTAAGTACCTAAATATTACTAATTATTTTACATGAATTCCTATTTTTGTACATTTATTAAATGGTTAACTTTCTGTACCAATCAGAAAGATGTGACTGCATATATTCCAAATACCAGGATTCTGTGTCTTTTGCTTGTTTGTTAACACTTCAATGCCTAGTTTTCCATTGTTGGAATGCTCATTACAATGTAACATAATGAAATTTTTTCTCTTCAAATTCTTCTTCCTTGAATTTTTCTAAGTAACATACGAATTTCATGCAAAAATTCAAAATATTGCAATTTTTGGCATAAATAGGTTAATTTGATGTTTACTCTGAAATAAACATTAACTGATTACTTACTACAGAAATTTAACTTAAAAACCAAATTGCCATTTAATAAAAAAATTGACTTTGAGTTTTTTGTGGTGTTAGGGATTGATGATATCACATTGTTACATTTCTGAATGTCTGAAATTTATTTATCTTTTTCATGTCCTCCCCTATACACGTATTAGAACACTTATTACTTTGAACGGGGTAGTTGTTTTAAGACTGGTTGTGTCCACATAGAAATAGTTCTGGTTTATTATTTATTTATTCATTCATTTATTTTTCTTTTGTTGTTTTTTCCTCCAAAGAAAAAGAACAGATTTTGTTTTTAATCTAAAGAAAGATGGAAAAGTTTTTAACTGGAGATATATTGCTGTTGCCTTGTCTTATAGAATCCTCTACTTTCAAGCAATTCCTAACCTGGGGCATATGCTGAAATGTTAATTGGCACAGTGTAAATCAGCTGGTCTTTTCCACAGATGAAAGCAAGCACCGGAAACAATAATCTTACAGTGATCATGTACTACATACCAGCTTTACATATTATGGAGCTTTACCTATTTTGGAGTATTTAATAATTTAGAATAAAATATCAAAACACAGCATCTGTAAGAAAATTCTACTTTTGAGTACTACAGCCCAATAGTGGAGCTTGAATCCAGGTTTAAATTCTAACTCTATTATTAGTTGACAAAGGAGCCACCAAATCTCCCTGTGCCTCATTGGTAGAATGGAAATATAACCACTTCCTGGGGTTGTTGAGAAGATCAAACAATATTTTTAAAGTTTTCTTATCATTACTAAGCTTTATACATGCGTTATTTATTGTAGTTACTTGTTTTTTTCTTATTATTTGACTATTACAAAGAGTACAACTGAGGTCAGACCAGTTAAATAACTCACTCCAGTTCATTTGAATCCAGGGAGGCCACATGCCAAAATTTAAGATATTATCTAGTATGCTATAAATATTCATTAAATGTTGTCAATTTTAGTTTATTTTTGAGGCCCTATTAAGATAGTCAACACATTACTGAAAAAAAATTACAATTAAGTCACTGTAAATCTTTTATTTGCATACATGCATCTATAATAATATAAACACTATTATACATCTACATATGCACATTTCTATTATCAAACCTTTTGTATTTGAATATTTGAAAATATTTCTTATAAATATGCCATCTACACCAACACATATTTTTAATTCCCTGGTTTCTGAAGACCAAAGCCTTATAAATAAGTAATCCATAATTCTTCCCACATTCTCTGGACATTATTTTTGTAGTCTGGATGGTGTATTTAATGAAATTTTAAAAATCATGTAACCTGCAAAGGATGAATAGCTGACTACCCAATAAAGTAAAACAACATCTTTATCAGAAAATAGCTTTCACGATTCAAAAACTCAGGATGTCATGAGGTTCCTACAGCATTTAGATCATCACCAAAAAGAACACACTAATAAAATCACATTATTTAATTCATAAATCAATTCAAACACTTAGTATTCTACCTGGTAATGAAATCCTGTTCATCACTGAAAAACATATACATAATGCCTTCCTGTGTGGAAAGCTGTACAATATTTTTACCTCCTGAAGTAAACCAAAGGAAATTGTTTTAACAACTGCTATTTTCCCTTGTGTACACAGAACAAAAACAACAATTACCAATCTTGGAAAAAATTATCTTTGATGTCTCTTGCCTAAAACCGTATCAGTGATTTTACCACTACCTGGAGATTAGCAAAAATGATGCCCTGTTGGCCAGGGATAATGTGAATCCACATTGAGACTGCAATGCCACACAGAACCAGGGAGAAATGAAACAAAGGTGGTTGTTATCCTTGAGTTTCCTGCAGGATTATTCTCTGGAGATACATATTTCTGAATAATCCCATGAGCATGGGTTAAGTAATTAGTTGACCTCTCACAAAAGGTTAAGTGGAGGGTGAAAGGAACTATCTAATACAGACTTAAAGCCAAAGGATGCAAAAGAGGACTCAATAAATTACCTTTCTTAGACTGCTTTATTCAGCAATTATGCATGAGACAAGGTTTGTCTGTAAATTTTATTAGTAATAGGGTCTCAGGGAGCACAAATGAGGATCAGATGGAAGTACAATGGATGTGGGATGAACAGAAACCAGTTCAAGGAGATATCATCCAACTTGCTATCATCCTGTATAACTGTTATGGGATCTTATCGAAACCTCTGGCAAAATTAGTAAAATTATTGTCAAAAGGCAGAAGAAATTGGAGAAGCAGGGATGATGCCTTTATTCATTTATTCCTATTTTCTGATAGGTCAAGAATTGATTCAGAAAGCTTTAGCATCCTTCTCATTTCCCTCAGCACCTGTGGAAAGACCAAGCAAGACTGCAGGGCCCCACCAGAGATGTTCGAGAGAGTACAAGGCAGGAAGCAAGACACAGAAGAAAGCCCTGGTGAGGTGCCCCTGCACGGAACTTAATTGGTCCCCACAGTGGTGAATGGAGTAAGAGATAAAGCCAGGAGGATTTTTTGGACATGTTGTCTCCCTCATTAAAATCTGAATATTAAGACAATTAACAAAAATTTAATTCCACTGAATATTTTTAGGAAAATGGTTTGTTTTAAAACTGAAAACAAATCTCTGTGTCGCAATACTGTATTTTCTAATAGGAAAAAGAGAAGTTAAGTGTGCTCTGGGTTTCTGTCAAAAACTTTCTCCTCACTGCCCCTACATTTTTCACACTTTCCTTCTAATTCTCATAATTGAAATGCCAGGAAAATCCCTGCTCTATTTTTGTTGCAAATAACAGATTTCAAGAGCAATGAGATGTCGTGATTACCCTGATGGTAGTCAGCTGTGCCATTCATTTCCTCTGGACTCAGATGTCACCGAGCTCCATGCGACTCTCAGCAGCCAAGTCTGGAGAAGAAACGAGCTGGGATTCTGCCAAATCGTTAAAGGCAGAGACCTGGCTGGTGTGCTTGAGAGACACCGAGGGATTTAAAGAGCGGAAGTTTGGGCTTTCCCAAATGAGGTGACTCACAGAATAGCCTAGAAGTCTATTTCTAGATTTCAATCTGCCCAAGCATTTCCAGGCAGCACCTGTGGAAAGGGATGCCTTTTATATTCTTGCATTCAACCTGCACTTTGTAAACCTTATTCAAGGATTCCATGTTTGTCTCAAGAATAACTTATGTGCAAGTGAATCTAACTCTTACAATGGTTATGTTTATTCTGGGAAACCAAACACTTGGGGTCCTTGAAAGGAAAAAAAAAGATGTATACGTAAAATATTAATTATAGAGATGAAGTCTTTATCAACGTTTTTAGAAAGTAATTTTGAATTAGAATCTATCAAGTAAACTGAGATCTTACTGACTGTACCCTCCCCTCCACCTCCAGACTGTCTTGTGAGAGACTATATTTAAAGACAGGTCCTTAGGATAGAAATCCTTATAATTGGTTTAGCGTGTTCCCCATGTAAGACTTCTGTCTTCTGATATGCCCTGACAAGCAGCCAGATCATCACTGCTGAGGAGACAAGAGAAGAAAGTTGACTTCAGAGTGTATTTTTAAGTATGCAATAGATGAGAAATGAGCATAGTTTTAAAAACACACATAAGAGTACTTGTCACTTTTTAAATGGACAAGTTTTACAGTGTCATAGAAACATACTGTAGTCGGTTTTGGCACTACTGGTTTATTTTCCCATTAAAATTCACAGAAGCAATGAAACTTCAGTGACATCCTTCCCATCAAAATGCATCAAGTGACAATAGCGTTTTACCATGCGGTTAAACTGCCGTTATCTAAGATAGATGACAGTTCTTTCAGTGATTGCCAGCACTTCTTTTATAGGTGATGATAATGTCTTTGCTACAAGTACATGGCATAGAGAGAACAAAAAGAACTTGATATAAGGACAGTCATTTTACAAACATGAGGTAACATTACTTTTTCTACTTAACTTATAATAAGTATGGTTTCATCATGATGCTGGGAACAATGCCACAGAAAATTCTTTTCATCAAATAATTTCACACTATAGGGGTGAGATATCATAAGCATAAGATACTCAGGAGAAGCACATGCTACCTCTGGAGTCTCCTCTATTCAGGGTGGTTCTCGTTGCCCACAATTCTGGGAATTTCCACAGATTAGCTTTGTAAGTCCATCTCATATTTCAAAATTTTGTCACTTCGCATTTTTAAAACAGCATATACTAAGGTGAAATTAATTCATTTTCACTATTATGCAGACTTCAGAGGTACTTAATAAATATTTGCTGAAAGACAGTACCTGAATCATGTAGCTTCTTTCCTATCACCAGTCTTTTTTAAAAGATATGCCTTTTTTGAGGGATAGATTGTGAAAAGAAGAAAGTAGAAAAGTTAGAGTACAGAAGCACTCAGAGCTTGCCTTGCTTTTCAGGATTTCTATGAGCTAGAGGATGCTATATTACCTTATTATTTACATGGATGATTAATATTCACATTTAAAATATTGCAGGATAAAAGCACTCGCTCCCTCCTCCATCTCATAATACTGTACCAGCTCTTTCAATAATCACACTCCAGCAGAAAGAGAGAGGCACAAGAGTGATCACACCTATTTTTATATAAGGAAACTTGGATCTAAAGCCATATTCACAATAGGCCTCGGACTCTTAACCTCTGTGCCAGCAGTCTTCCCTTGACTCTGGGCAACTCAAAGTGTCGATCTGCAGCAGCAGCAGCACTTAGAACCTGTCAGGAGAGCAGAACGCAGGCCCACCGAGCTCTCAGTGAGTCAGAAGCTTTCTTCATTGAGTTCCAAGTAGTTATACTTGCAGTCTTATGTAGCTCTCCCCTTTGACAAAGCACCTCTGTCACACTGAGATGCCCATAAATTAATTAGTGCATTAATGTTATTGTGCATGTTAGACCTAGTCCGTCTAGCTTTATCACCTGTAAAAAGGAATATTTTTTAAAAAGGGATTCTTAAAAAAAATGTTTTTTTTTTTTTTTTTTGAATGTAGGTTTCTTGGTGACATCACTAGCTACGTCTTTGTTATTCAAGGGCTATGAAGCTTGAAGGAGATTTTGCTTTCCCAGGAGTCAGAGTCCTTCTAGGTCTCCTTCATTCAGTTAGGCTTCACTCTTTTGTCTCTGAAATAGGAACTAACAAGAGCTAATTTCATGCTGTCAACAACACAAGCAGGGTTTCAATGTTCATGAGTTTGATATTTCTTCCTTACTGAGGCTTCTGTGTAATTTGTCAATAGTCATATAGTTAGAGAACATTGGGAAATTAAACCTATGGGTAACCTAATCTCAAAGTCTATCCTCCTAACCAAAAGACTACTCTAACTTGATAAATTAAGATGAGTCAGCACACAGATACGGTTTTGTGTATGTGTGAGTATGTGCGAGTGTATTAGTTATCTCAAGGGCAGAAAATGTGAGAAGATGAAACTATTTTTATTACAAAAATCTTATGGTTCTTATCCACCCAGAAATGTAGATTTTGAAATATACTATAGGAGTCAACTACTATTTCCTCCATCAATTATTAGTTAATATTTAAAATCCATTTATCTTTATAGATTTCTGTATTAATTTTATACTTGTATTATTAAGTATTCCAGTCTATTAGTCCTCTCACTACAGTATTTTATATTAGTGTAGTTGAATGAGCATAATCACAGGCAAGAGATGTTTTCAAACATTTGCCGATAGGTAGATATAATTACCATGATAAACATATACGAGAGGATGATTTCATTACTTCAAGGACTCCATATTTCAGTAATGCTAGAGGAAGATCAATTTAGGACCTTGACTTTTTATTCCAACTTTGCTACACATTATGGAACTCTAACAAAATTCTGTATATCAACGAATCTCTTTGACATTTCTATAAAATGGGCCTAATTGTGTCCTTGTGATAACATATTTATTCTGATATCAGTAGCATAAATGAGATTACATGTGAAATTTTGCTGTCCTTTAGCAAAATGAAAATTATAGCTTTTTAAACCATAAGTATACTGAAAATTTAATTTATATATATTACCAAAAAGTCCATTTTGGAAACATCAATAACTTAATATCAGCACCTTTGTATTTGCAGTTCTCACAAGCTGTGCTACAACTACTTCTGCTACGGGTGTAATTCCCACCTTCAATTGAAGACATTGCTTAAATGGCATCTCAGGGAGGGAGGATTTCCCTGTTACATCCAAAATAACAGGCTGTCCTTTTCTTAGTTTTTCCTGATAGTACTTATCCTAGAGTTGTTCTCTATTACTGTTTCTGTATTTGTTTATTGTATTTGTTGCCTGCCCTAGAATCCAAGTTCTATGAGAATAGCAATACAGCGAGCGAGAGTGTGTGTGTGTGTGTGTGTGTGTGTGTGTGTGTGTGTGTGTGTGTGCAGGGGAAGTTGGGACAAGAAGAACAAAAGGAATGAGTAGAGAGACAGTAAAACATAACACTCGAAGTAAAAGGGCTGAAAAGCCATAAGCATTCGTGTTTTCCTATTTAGGTAATCTTCAGTTGCTTGATTTTTAAGAACACTCACAGAACAGTTTTTAAGTGGACCCTATTTTGTTATTTATGTACAAATAACAATATACAAATATGTTATACCCACGAATGACTTCTTTCCTAAGTGCCTAAGCGACAGTATGGTATTCTTTTAAGCAACCACCTATTGAGAAACAGCTTCATAAATTTACAGTGCATAAGAAAAACCAGTAAGCATAAATTATCAAGGATGCTAGCCACATCACTTTTGCTACTTGAAGATAGTGATATTGGTGGACTAATTTCAAAGAAAATGTCTTTCTTATGCTTGAAGAATTCAATCTTCCTGCCAATAATATAATTATGCTTAGCTTACTGATAGCACTGTATTGCAGTTGCTTTGGCATTAATAAAAAGTATCACAAAGTATGCATTACAGTTATTATCTGTAATCGTAGTTCTCCAACACAATTTGTATGTTACTTGTGAATAAAAAGACTTTCGTTTGATACTGGCACTCCAGTGAGTATTTTGCTTCTTAGCAAAGGAATATCATCTTTATATTTCCTTTGTTTCTGATTCTGCACAATTTGAATGACAAAGTTTGAAAGTATACAACGACAACAAAATGCATAGATCTAATAATACTACTTATTTTAACGTAGTATATAAACTGTCATTGAGTTGCAATATTAGCATATAATTGAGTAAAATTTAAAACAATATATATCATATATATTCATAAACATATTTGTGCATATACATCTACATATACATGTTGTCAATTACATTAAACATTTGAGAAAAATATTTTATTATTAAAATCACAGTATTTTTATCTTTCATTATATATGTGATTATAATTATTATAAAAATATTTTCTTCTGTGTTACAAATCAGTAAATATTTAGTTGTTGAACACCACCACAGGCAATTACAGAAAACATAAAATTTGAAACTCTTTGCTTTCAATGGTTTGTATTCTTTTCATTGTGTAATATTTAAGGTTCAGTTCACTAACTCTTCAAATAATTCATTCTAGTAAAGTGAACAGAACTTGCTCTTGAAAATGAGATAGAACATATTAATAAATAAGATAAATGAGTTTAATTTCAATTTTTATATTCCACTATACCACAACTTGGATGCACACGCAACAGGAAATTTTCTGTAAAACAATACAGGACTACATGGGTTTTGAATCTTTAATTATAATGCATTGCGTATTTAAGTCAATTTCTACTTCAGCACTCTCCCTTGACCTCAATAATTTGAACACTAGTGTTACAACTGTCCTTTACTATGCAGAATCTAAAATTTTTGTATCTTTCTTTACTAGTTAGTGGAACAAAAAAATGCCATACTTGGGTCTACATATGAAGAAAATCTGAGTAATAAGAATTAAAATGTGAAATTATCACATTGCTCTATCCTTTAAGAAAACAATGGATTATGTCGATGAAAAATACGTGCATAGAAATATATTTTCACACTAATATTTTCAAAATGTCTCCTCTTAAGCATTTAGTTTTAAAATTCTAAAGAATCCACTAAAGATTTCTTACTATGTATTTTCTTTATGTAGACTCATCTAACCAATTTTCCTTAATTATCCATTATACATACAGTCACATCATGTTCAATGTTTGAAGATGAGCATATGTATGTACATATATATACACATATTAGGTTCCACACTTAACTAATTATTGTCTGATATTCTCTTTATTGGATAGAATACAGTACACTCCAAAACAAATTGTACTGTCTATGAAAATAAAATACACTTATTTCACATCTGTTACTCGTTTTCTTTCTGTTTTCCCCCAATGTCTACCAGTGAACACATCTTCCATGCATGGGGGCAGCAACAATTTTTCTGTGCTCACAGAAAGAAAAGAGATCAATCCCCTTTAGTGCCATCATGGCAAGCAATCAAGGCCCTCGGAGTCACGGCAGGCCACTGAGGAGGCAGTTACTGCCCTCAGCATCAAGTCGGTTATTTCTAAGCTCTTCAGAAGCAGTTTTCCTTGGATCTCTTACATGTGTGTATTTCTTCCATGAAGTCATTTATTTTGTACCATTTTCCATAAATGTTCCTATAGCAAACAGTCTTAGAAGAGAAAGACTTTTGCCTTCTGTCATTTGCCTTCCGCAGCAAATGATGGACCTGTTAGTCTGGAAGACAGACAGTATTTCCCTCCAGAGCAATGAGGCAGGTATAAATACTTTTTATAATAAAAAGGTCCTCTAAACTTAGTGTTTATTTCCCTGCAATGCATGATGTGTGGTAACAGATACCTTGTACTCTTCAATGTGTTCTCACAGAAATTAGAGCTCAAGAAGGTGTTCTCAAACCTGATAATCTGGACACTACTCTGCTGTGCACAATAACTTGTGACCCAGACATCTTTTGACATTGGCTGACGTCCATAATTCTGTGGCAATATAACTTGTTGACTTGCAGCAGGATAAAAATCTCACAGCCCTCATAGTTCTTGAAGTGCAGAGGACAGGATGTGTTCAGTGAGGAGGATAGGATGTCTACAGTACAGAGGATAGGATGTGTACAGTGAAGAGGATAGGATTGTACAGTACAGAGGATAGGATGTGTACAGTGAAGAGGCTTTTGGAACAGGAGGAACCAGAGTCTCATGGAATCTGAGCAATGTATTTGGAAATCAGTGGCAAACACACTGGTCACATTGCTCTAACTGAACGGTCAACCAGGTAATAAATGTCCCTCCATTTTATTGCCTGTTAATAAGAAGATATTGGGGAAAGGGCTGCAGGATAAATACTGCATTTTAAGTTCAGATCAAAAGGTCTAAGAGGATCTTACTTTCACTTTTGTTCAGGTTAGCACATTTCTCAACAATCTGGCACTCAGTCTCAGGTGCACCCCGCAGTAACAACTGGTATTGATCTGTACTGGGGAAGAGGGCAAGCATTTCTAGCCACATTCAGATAAGTTAGAAATTAATGACTGCTCTAGGAGGAAACCAGGAAAATCAGAATTTTGATTTGTTTGCTTCAGAGATTATGGTCACAGAGATTAATATTTGATAAGAAAGACTGATAGTAGTGGGGATATTCTAGGACTCAACCCTTCTGCAGGGTGTTAGGCCAACCACTGATCCATTTGGAGACGTTAAAAAGGTTTTAAATTTTTGGCACTGGGTCCTGGCTGTAATAATGGAAATTTGGCATTCTCCGGAAGACTTCACTGAGGAAAACTACCGTGGGAAACAAAAATTGAAGGATTGGTTAATACTCGGGCTTTTAGTACCTGTTATGATCGTGAAGGTGCCCCAGAGGCCCATGTGTTAAAGGCCTGGACCCCAGCCTGTGGCACTTCTGGAAACTTTAAGAGACAGAGGCTCACTGGAAGAAGTGAAGTCATCATGGAGGCGCCCTTGAGGGGCAGATGTTGGGACTACATCCCCTTCTCTTTCTGTTTTTACTTTCTGATTGCCATGAGGCAAGCAGCTTCCCCTATCATGCATTCCTGCCACAATGCATCCCTACCACAGGTTCAAAAGCAACATCGCCAACCAGCTACGCTCTGAATCCTCCAAAACTTTAAGATACAATTAACCTTTCTTCTATTTAAGTAATTTTTCTCAGGCATTACCAAAAATGTCTAACACATTGCCTCAAACTGGGATATTGCACTTTAACAAAATTCAATATGCTAATGTTAAGAATTGTACTGTTCAATATAAAACTAGTGTCAATGTGTTATGACTTGGCACAGTAAATGAGTTTAGACTGTTAAAATACTGAAAGGATTCTCTCAATTGGGACGATCATCGTGGAAAGAAGTACCATTACTCTGCTACCCTACAACCTCAGTGCCTCCACTGAGCAACTCTGCGCCTAACTGTGACTCTGTGACTAACAGTTTTGCCATTGGAGCCTCTGGCAAAAAGGAGGCACCTTCCACCAAAGTGCTCCAAACTTGTCAAAGGCAAGAAAACAAGGGAGATTCCTTTTCCAAAGCACGTACTACTTTTCTACTGCTCCCTTGTCAAATCTTAATGCCTGTCCTAGGAAATAGCTGAAACTGTGTGGCTTGATATTCCCACTTTGGGTGGGTTGGCTTGGATTTATTGACTAACAAGATGAGGCGGACCTACAGTTCTTACTTGCCAAGTGGAAAGAGCATTTTCAAGAATGTACCCCAAGACAATCTCAGCTTTATGAGAAAAGTGACACCTTTTCTCTGGAGGGGTATTCTTCTCCACTGTGTCAAGCAAAGTCACTAGCTCAGGGGTCTCTGATTCACAGATTCATGGCCCGTGATGGTAACTGCTGGTCTTCTGCGGCTGTTCAGTTGCTGCCTCAGTCACTCCATTCATTGGGAAGAAGATAGTGCAACGCTCAAGGCTCTGTCAACACTTTCTCGACAAGCAGTATGTGTTTACTCGCTGAGAACAGTCTATCTGTTTAGTGTGCCTCTTTGAAAATTACAGATTGAGTATCGTGTGACAGTGCTTGACCTACTGTTACACTAGACATTAAAACATGGGCAGATAATGAAAGTACTGAACTTCCATGTTCTCCACCATGTGCAAACAGCAGGAATTGTTGAATGCTAATGTGTACTCAAAATTTTTCTAACTCTATATTCTTCCTGATCCACAAGCCTTTATAAGGGAGTTTGGTTACTGAATGAGGCCATCTCCAGAATGAGGTAATTGCTTCCCAACTACTTCCTGGATGATGAAAGAGTTGAGGAATATGTAGGCATGACCTATACATTTCAGAATTATGGCTGTTCTTGACACTCTTTGGTGGCACTGAGCAGAAGTCCAGGTAAAAAAAAAAAAAAAAAATTAAAAGGCCCAGGGCAGTCAAATTTAATTCTGCTTCATTGAATCTGATCCTTATGTTGGACTGAAGTATTCCTTGATTTTAAGGATAAAGGTCACTTGATTGGGTGCACACAGAGAGCTGGGCCCCTCGACATTGGCCCAGAGGTGGCAGCAGAGGACACGATGAGCCCTTGGAAGTCTGGCAAAAATTCCTGTGTCCTACTGACATATATGGAAAAAATATCTGGTTTACACTACAGGATGACTGTAGAAAATGTGGAGGTATTGCTATTAGAATGGAGCACAGTTGTTTCACGTGGTAAAAGGGGAGCGACAATTCTGGAATAGGGAGAAAGAGACCTCCTTAAATCTCAGAAGACTGGAGGAAGGAAAGGTCATTAATGACCCAGGAAAAAAAAAAAAAAAAAAAATTAAAAGGCCCAGGGCAGTCAAATTTAATTCTGCTTCATTGAATCTGATCCTTATGTTGGACTGAAGTATTCCTTGATTTTAAGGATAAAGGTCACTTGATTGGGTGCACACAGAGAGCTGGGCCCCTCGACATTGGCCCAGAGGTGGCAGCAGAGGACACGATGAGCCCTTGGAAGTCTGGCAAAAATTCCTGTGTCCTACTGACATATATGGAAAAAATATCTGGTTTACACTACAGGATGACTGTAGAAAATGTGGAGGTATTGCTATTAGAATGGAGCACAGTTGTTTCACGTGGTAAAAGGGGAGCGACAATTCTGGAATAGGGAGAAAGAGACCTCCTTAAATCTCAGAAGACTGGAGGAAGGAAAGGTCATTAATGACTTTTGTTTTACATGCCATCCCTTGAGTCTTCTTTTTTAAGAAGAAAAACACTCCGGTATTGAATTCTTAAAATTTTTGCAGAAGCCAGAACTTTTATTTACTAATGGGTCTATCATCCACTGCCAGATGTTGCTGACAATGGCCTCACTATAATTTTCCTTAACTTCATCAAGAAACCTGTGGGAAACAGCAGGATATGACCCAAGCTTCTACGCTTCCAAAACAAACTCATCATTTGATCATTTGTACCTCTAGACATCACCCTTACCTCTATTCCTATAGCTCTGTCATTTCATGGCATGAAGAAATGTCAGTCCTCTGCATACATGAACAAATACAACAGAGTTCCTCCAAAAAGAAAGACTAAATTTGATTATTCTAATTGGACTGGGAAACCTACTACGTTTTCCTAGTCCCTAGGAAGAGACTTTGAAAGCACGATCAACCCAAGTCTCCTGGCTGATACACATCCTTCTCTGGGCATGGAGGTTGTAATTTTAAATATTTAAACAACACTTCCCAGTGGTAGAGTGTATATCCTGCTGATTGTTCTTATGTATAAAACAGATATTAACTAGAATCTTTCCCCAAAATATAGCAGCATGTGCCTTAGATATGTAATAAGAGACCTTCGAGATCTATTACACAGCATGGTGACCATAGTTAAAAATGTTAAAAGAGTGGACGTTAAATGTTCTCACCACAAAAAATGATAACCATGTGGAGAAATCAAAATATTAATTAGCTATATTTAACCTTCCACAACATATATGTGCTCCAAAACATCATATTGCATATGATAAATGCATTCCATTTTCCCTCTCAATTTAAAATATTAAATTAAGCAACTAAAGGAGTACTATCTATAGGTCACAGAGACATTCAACAATTGTAGATAGATATCTTGCCATAATGAGGCTACCTTGGTTACTTGGGGGACTGATGAGGAAAGGCAGATGATTTATTTTTTATGAGAACTCTCAGATCAATTATTCTATATTACTGAGGGCCACTATGAGTCAGAAATAGTACAAAATCAGTCCTGTCTTTAGCTGGAATGACTGATGATTCCACCTAAGATCTGAAAGACATTCAGATTAGCCTCAGCTTACTAACAAGAGTTGTTATAAAAGTAGAACGGGCCTAGAACTTCCTCTTGTGGTCCAAGCCAATTATTAAATACAAAATACACAGACTAATGCCTTGGGACAAGGGCAAAGACCAGTACTGAGAATAAAGGAGAAAGTCACCTGGCTTTCTTAAGTGAGCACTGATGGTTGACATAATTTGTTCACAAGTCGGGTTTGGGTCCCTGGTGTTAGTAATCATCTTAATTAAATGGTATATGATAAAAATTGAATAGACTTGGCCCAGACTCTGGCATTCTGATTATTCAGATTGTCTAATGAGAATTCTCATGGGAAAATAAGGCAAAATTCAAGTTACTGTAGAAATGAAAGGTGGATTTTGTTATCAGGAAGATCTTTATACATTAACTGTGGTTTTGCACATCTTGCCAGCAAAAGCACTGATTAATTTTGTTCTGGGATATATTTTTAAGGTTATTTGTTACTTCCTCAAATAATAAATTCTATTGTTTTAAAATATTTCAATGTATATGTTAATTGGTTTCATTCACACTACTAGTTTATTTTAGTTCATTGAAGAGAAAGATTTGTGTTTTTATCTGCCTGTTTCTTTTTTGCCAGAATCTTTTTGGTTTATGTCTTGTACTCTGAGTAACTGCTTGGAAGATAGTGAAAAAAAAGAAAGGTGTAAAACTATTGCTATTCTCTTATTATTTGATTATGAAATTTGGGTTTTTTTCATAAAATAAAAATAAGAAAAATAAATAGAAAATCTGAACAGACCACTGATCGATAATGAAATTGAAGCACTAATGAAGTCTCCTATTATTATGGTTTAGATGAAGATTGAGCCCGAAAGCTCTCGTGCCTTCTGAAGCTTTCGAAAGGTGGCTGGATCATAAGGATGCTACAACTGAATGTATGCTGGAGCCTGGTCAAAAGAAGGAGGTCACTGGCTGCGTGACCCAGGAAGGCATTTCTCCCTTCCCTGCTCCTGCCTTCTCACTCTGCTTCCTGGCTACAAGGATGTCGGCAATTTCGAGATTATTTGTATATTCAGAACAAATGCATATATAAATGAAAAATAGAGATAGTGTCTCTCTTCAGGGCCAAAGCATAGGTATGTTTGCTACCAAATTATAAAAGATTTAGACACCCTCTTCTCACAGTCCCCGTCCTATAATGTAACTCACTGCATGCTTAGTGCTTTCCTTTCCCTCTTCATGTGGCCCTGTGAAATACGAGGCCCGGGAAAGTGGAGTCGAGGTTCATATTTTGGTTCCTACCCTTGCGGTAAGGAGTAAATTACCCTTTGTCTCTGACCTAGGGGTGTTCGAATTTTGCTGGCCCCTATGAAAGTGTGGCAAGATGTTATGGACTGAATGTTTGCATGCCCTGAAGTTCATTTGTTGCTACCAACTTCCCAATACAATAGCGTGAGGCAGTGGGGCCTCCATTCATCAGGCTGGAGCCTAAATAAAAGGGATGATTTCCCTTACAAGAGGCCTGACAGCAAGCTTAGTGAGGATGCCATGGATTGCTCTGTGGAGCTGGGAAGAAAGCCCCCACCAGAACCTGATCATTCTGGCAGGATTTCAGCCTCTACAACTGTGAGAAATAGTGTTTGTAGTTTAAACCACTCATTCACTTCATGGTAATCTGTTATGTGTTCCTGAACTGATTAAAACACAAATTAACTTGTTAACTTCAAATCTGGTAACCCCAGACCCTTAAGAGTTCTAGGTACATGCCTCTAGCCATCCTATGGAATATATGCAGAATCCACAAGATGAAACAGAAAGACAGCCATTTATATCACAAGAACCCTGTCCAGGCAGTGTTTAAAAGCTTTACCAAAAGAACAACCCACATATCTTCCCATGCTTTAATGAAACCAAGACTTTTTACACCTGAATGCATTCAACTTATTCATTTAAAAAACTGTAATGAATGGAAAAAAATATGATTATGTTTTAATTTGTATTACCTATTTTTCCCTAGCCACTGTGACCTACTACAGTTAATTTTTGCTTAATGGTTGTGGGCAGGAGCACAATGTAGAGATTTTACATGACATCAACACACACAGTTTCAAATTAAAAATTAGATCTTCCTCTTCTCATATGTCCTTTCTTTGTCCCACTCAAAGGTTTCTTATCAGGTATTTTCTAGCAAGATTTAAGCATCTTTCAGTATTGCTCAACATTTAACTAACTTTTTGGATTTTTTCCTCTGTCCTCATCTCCAATATCCAAATTTTTCTTTCATGGAGTATTTTTTTTTAAATCTTTCAGATTATGGCCATAATATATGATCATCCACAGTAAAATTGCCTGTTTCTTTCAAATCTAGTCATTGCGTAGGTTGATAGTAACCTCAGACTTCCTGGAACACAATAATGAAATACAATTAGACATCCCAAGGGTTATCATAAATGTTTGACTTTAAAGAAAACAGATGAGGAAACTGAGTATTTACCTACCATGCAGTGTGGTGCTGCTTTGAAATCTTGTGGTCATGCTACTCATTTTAAGAACGAAGGAGGACAATTTCAAAGGGATAACTCAGGGTAGGTCAGTCAGAAAAGGGAAAAGTTAATTCAGGATGATTCTTTGGACTAAAATTCCTAAATCCTGCTGAGTCAGGGTTTAGGTAGCACAAAAAACAATATTCCCAAGTAAGGAAGCCAAAAGTGCTAAACACAGTTGGAAGTGGGAGCCTTATTTGTCAATGATTTCACAAGAGCAAATTTTTATGTGAACCTTTGCAAAGCTGAACTGAAATTTATCATGTCCATAGTTTGTATACACTGCACTTTTCAATATTAAATTCAATTCTTTAATTTGGTGTGAAAAATAGTATGCCTTGGAAATCACATATATTCAGGCTTAAATTCTAGTTTCAGTGCTTAAGAGTTGTATTCTATTGAGCAATTTACTAGATATTTCTCATCTGTAAAACTAAAGCATTAATAACAGAAAAATAATATATAAAGTAGTTAGCACAGTTCCTGAAAAAGAACTACAAAAAAATGATATATATTATGACCATAAATATTCAATGGAGGAGATTCAACCCAGGTCTTCTGATCCTTAAATCTGGACTTCATAAGGAGACATAATGGGTATGATCAGACCTACCTGTTTAGAACAGCATTTGTAATTGGGACTGAGAAGTAAATCTGAAAAGAAATTCAGGGACAGGTTTTGTAATCTCCAAGAAGGCAAAACTTTTAGCTTGAATGGTAGAGCAATCAATTAACCTGCCGAATGATGTGGTATATTCAACGCAGTTTTTTAGTAAAGACTACTTAATACTGATATGCAAAGTAAATGTTGGAAGATGGAAGCTAAAATTAAGATTAGTTAGATGATTGTTAAAATAACACAGCCTGAATTAGCAGATTTCAAAATTTTCAAATAGAGCTGGGTATGGTGGTACATGCCTATTATTCCAGCTGTTTAGGAGGCTGAAGAAGGAAGATTGTAAATTTAAACCCAGTGTGGGCAATTTAGCAACTTAGCAAAGGCCTTTAGTACAATCCTCAGTACAAAAAAAAAAAAAAGAAAAAAAGTCATGTAACCCCAAGTCTCAAAGAACTTCCACATATAAAATACCAGCAATGCCAACTTGCAATAAAAACCACAAAATACAAAAGGAAATACGCCATCTTATGCAAGAATAAACAAAACAACTACTTATGTAATCAGGGCCATAATAAATAATCATATAATGAAAAATGGAATATATGGCTGGGCATGTTGGCTGAGGCAGGAGGAGTTCAAGTTCAAGGACTGTCTGGGTAAGACCTTGTCTCAAAATAAAAGGGCTGGGGAGATAGCTCAGTGATGGCGTACTTTCCTAGCATGCAGAAGCCACAAGGTCCTCAGTTCAATCCCCAGTATTACCACTGCCACAAAAAAACAAAAAGAAGGAATCTATTTCTTCTGTTAAAAGAAATAAAAGTCAGAGACACTCAAAAATGACTAGTTAGATTTAAAAAGGATCAAAACAAAAACCAAAAAAAAAAAAAAAAAAAAAAAAAAAAAAAAAAAAAGAAAAATTCAGCCAGAGTGGATTTTGTGGGAACTACATTACATGCTACATTTCTGCTTTTAATGATAAACTAAAAGATAATATAGACATTCTGGCAAATTCTGTAGTTAAAGTAACATAGCAAATCATTTACTAATCTGCATACTACTGAATAGCTTTTATAGCTCTTTATTAATAATAATTATATATATGTACTGACAATTACATACATGTATATGTGGAGAAAGAGACAAACTGAAGTGGCACTTAAAAGTATTTGTTTTCCTTAATTCATATAAATAAAAGTTTTTAAATTTTTTTTTATCAAATCTCATATTTCCAGCTCTTCTAAGCTTTTAAATAGCCTGACAGTGTTCTTGTAAGTATGTATCACCTGTTTATATTCCATTTTGATTATATATTTTTATAATCAGAGTTCCTCACTTAAGTCTGTATTGCCACTTTGGTTTCTTTAATTTTCTTTCTTTCTTTCCTTTTGGGGGGAGGTGGTACTGGGGATTGAATCTCGGACCTTCACTGAGCTGTATCCTCAGTCCTTTTTCATTTTTTGTTTCTTTACATTTTGAGACAGAGTCTCACTAATTTACTAAATTGCTCAGGCTGGCATCACTTACCACACTCTTGCCTCAGGCTCCCAGGATGCTAGGATTTTCAATTGTTTTAGATGTTGTTATAGTTTTAACCTAGGTGTCTCCCAAAGCCTCATGCATTCTGGCTTTTGGGAGGTGGTTGGATCACGGGTGTGTGATACTGGTTTATGGGTGTGATAACTGGATTAGTCCACTGAATGGTTTAGATTAGTTGTGGGTGTGGATAATGGGAAGGCCCACCCTAGGTGTGGTGGCACCAACCAATAGGCTTGTAGCCTGAATGGAATAAAACGGGAAAGGAAAGCTCACTGCTTCCTTCCTGCCACACCACGAACTGTTTATCTTCTGTGATGCCTCTTGACCATGCAGCCCTGTGCTGAAGCCAGCTGACTATGGACTGGAACCTCTAAAAACTGAAGCCAAAATAAACCTTTCTTCCTTTAACTTGTGGCTATCAGGTATTTTTTCCCCATTAATTAAAAAATAACTAAGACAGATGTCTTCTCCTGCATGACTCTCTATCACTGTAATTTTAACACTTGAATATACAACTGATCTGCAATATGTTTACAAGTTTATAGGTACAATTCAATAACTTTCTTATAATTTATTTGAAATTGCTTTTGAAATTCTAAATACATTTTCTAACAATGCCCATTATTCTCTTACTTATTATAATTCTAAAATAAGCTAATCTCATTTCTCCCAGATGTCAACTTTATCAGACAATTTGCTTTATTGAGGGAAAAAAATATAAGTTCACCATTGTTAGTATTGTCATTACTTCCTGTGAGAAGAAATAATGAAAGAATAAGCTTTTTTTTTAAGGTTCTGGGTTCAATTCCCAGTACTGCCAACAGCATGTATTTTTTTTTTTTAACGAAGAACATGTATTGGTACATTGTCCATATATTGATCACACTTAACATGTTCGTTTTGTATCTGTACATGGTGTCTCTTGGTTCTCCCCCCTCTACCCTCCCCTCCCTTCTGTTCCCTGCATCCCTATAATGGCTAAAGAAGATGTGGCTTTTCTACACAATGGAGTACTACACTGCCATAAAGAAGGATAAACTAGAGTCATTTGTATGTAAATGGATGTTCCTTGAGAATATACTACTAAGTGAAATAAATCAGACACTCATGAGCACACATCGAATCGTTTCTCTGATATGAGAAACCGTAACTGTAAATAAGGACAAAGTAGTGTAACAGATATTATATAAAAGGAAGATAATATACAAAGGAGAGGAGTACCAGAGAGAGGGAAGGGGGAAATCAGGAAGGGAAACGGAAAGAAAGGGGAAAGGGAAATCGTGGAGAATTGTAAATAAACCTGCTGTGAAAGAATAAGTTTTAAAAAAAGACCAAATGTGCCCATTGGTATTCACAATTCAGAATCAATGATGCTATGTATAATTAACACATATTTTTACTGTCACCAAAATGAAGAAAATTGGAGTTCTTCAAATGAAGACATCATAAAATTTTCCTAACAAGATGATTTTATGATGTATTAATTTTCTTAAAAAAAGTTCTCAAAATGCTTAGAAAAAAAATACCCTATGTCATATTTGCATAATGTAGAAGGAAATTTTATATAGAAAACAAAATAAATTTAACAACAACAAATAAAAGCTTTCAAAAGACTTTTTTCAGTCTTATAGAAAGCCATATTTGACTCTGGAAGTAGAATTTGAAAAGCAATAAAACTTTTCTCATCATTTTTGCTTTCAAATTTTTATATCTAAAGATTTTTTTCCCTCATACTTTATTGGAAATAGTATGGACAAGTGAAGTGTACTGTGGTCATTTATAGTAACAGTGCCAGAATACTGCATGTGTTTATTTTCAAATAAATACATAATTCTGGAGCTTACAAAACATAAATATTTACCTTTCTCAATACTGAATAAGAAGCTTACTGGAAGTCAAGCAAATAAACATAAACTCGTGTTAACCCTAAAAACAGATTCAGGACATCATTTTTAAAACTGATGAACCTGTGATATTGTCCAATGATTTTTTTTTTCTCTCCCCAAAGCTGAGAAAGTAATTTTCTAATGAAATAGCACACAGAATTAAAAAAAAAAAAAAATGAATGCTGGTCTTAACAGTTTAACAGAAATGTAAATATTTAAATAAGTATTAGTTTAAAAAATCAAATAATTGAAGTTAAAAGCCAGTAAAGCAAATGCTCCATAAGTTGGATTATTAATGACAATACATAAAGAGCAAAGAAGATTCAAAATTAGTGAATATGTAGAAAAGTTGGTACTTTGGGTAAATTTTACAACAGTTTTACAACAATTCGTGTTTTATAAAGGCATTCTTTAACTTTCATCTCAAAATTGTTCCTATCTGCATACATATATTGCCTTGTTTCCTTGGAATAAGTAAGTGAAAGGTGGCTGAAAGGGACAGCAGGTGTGAAAATGGTGTCCAGGTCATTTAGTTCTGACCCTGCTTTACTTCCTCCCAAGAAACACTTATCTCAAAAGGAAATCAGTGCCACTCCAGCTGGCAATACATGAGCAGTATGAAAACGAGTGCCTCCTTGACATGTAACAAGGAAGGGATGAGCTGCTGCTTCGGCTTGGTGACCTCAATCCAACAAAAGTCCGTTTGCCAGTCTGGATATCAGGAATGTGATATGTGTAAGTAAACGTTCCAAAATCCTGCCAGTGAGTACATTACTACTTGGGAATCAATGAGAGGCTCCCTAAGAAACAGGGTCATTTCAAGTTGTTTTCTGCACCCTTGATGCAGTTAAATCAAACAATTTATCACAGAGAGGGACGTCGTAAATGAATTATCCTCCAGAGATTGTATTTAATTGGTCTAGGGTAGGCCTCAGGCATGGGTTTTTACTTTAAAAGCTCTCTAGGTGATTCTAGTGTGCAGCCAGAGATGAGGACTACTGAGCTAAATGAGACCCTCAGGATTTGGTTGTTTCTCAGAGGCTGACTGCTTCTGACCTCTTCCAGGTCCCTGTTCATACCAACTTTGCCTTTAGTTCCACCCACCACCATTACAGAACTTCGTCCCCTCCGACAACCTCCCGTACTTAACAGAAAAAAGAAAATGGACTAGTGTTTCTACTGCTTAAAAAGGAAGCCTTCCTTTGCTTCCAACCTAAATTCCCCAGTTCCTTCCCCATGGCCTCCCGCATCAAAGGAGAGGATGTGTCAGTGTTCATAAGGACAGTGGCGACATCTCCACTGTAAATTCCAAATACTTTACCTCCCTGGACTATAATTTTCTACCTGGCCCAGCTCTCCCTTGTATCTTCAGTTCTCACCAGCACTATATCTTTGTCCTCTTTATTAAGTTTCTCACATCTTAACAGCAGTCTTTCCTCAATCACATGCCCCATCTAGCTACTAACTTATCTTTTTCTTGCCTTGCTCCATAACCCAGCTTCTGTTTTCCACTGGAAGCCTCAATTTTCTCAACCCATTATTGCTCCACTGTAGCCATATGGCTTCCTCATCAGTAATTCCAAAGAAAATTACTTTACCAAGGTCACTAGAGACCTCTTAGCTGTTGCATTCTTATTTTCTTGACCATTTGCAGCATTTAACAATGTTGACCAAATGTCACTCACCATTCTTTCCTACTGTCTGCAGTATCTCCACTTCTAGCTGCTCCTTTTTCAGTTTCCTTCATAGGCTCAACTTCCCTCCTTATCCCTTACTTGTTGGTGTCTCCGCAGTTCACTTCTCCAACCTGTTCTCTGTGTTTCTCTTATCACTGACTTAATTTTAAACTATACTGGCTCCTACTTAAATTACTGTAATAGCCGCAAAACTAGATACTCTATTTTTAGTGCTGCTTCTCTCTGATAATGTTCCACTCTGGTCAAATTACATATTTTTCACTTATTTACTGTAAAAAATTCCCCAGTATTATTAAAGTATACTTGACATATATATATATATATATATGTGTGTGTGTGTGTATATATATATATATATATATACACATATGTCTTTATTGTGGAGAGATTAAATCAAACTCACTAAAACATCCATTGCTTCATGCACTTTTTTGTTTGTTTTGGTGAAATTCAAAATTTACTCTCTCAGCAATGTTAAATTTAAAATGTGTTATTATTAACTATAACCATTCAGTACAGTAAATCTTTGGAACTTATTCATACAAAGATTCAATTGAAAGTTTTTACACTTTTACCAACAGCTCCTCTCTCACCACCCAACCTTACCACCCATCCCTTAGAAATCACCATTTTACTTTGTGCTTCTAATAATTCAAATTTCACTCTCCCCCCAGCATATTTTACTTAGCAGACTGTCTTCCAAGTCTATCCATGTTGTAACAAATGGCAAGATTTTCTTCTTTTTAAGGGTGAGTAGTATTACATGGTGGATATACACCACATTTTCTTTATTCAAGTGTTGATGGACACTTATTCTGATTCTGTATCTTAGTTATAATGGATAATGCGGTAATGAACACAGAAGTACAGGTATCTTTTCTATGTGCTGATTTCATTTCTTTTGGACTTAAACTCAATAGTCAGGTTACTGGACCATATAGTAGTTCTATTGTTGACAGAAGTGTTTTTAATAATGGTTGTATTAATTTACATTCTCTCAAAGAGTGTACAAGTGTTCTCTTTCTCCATATTCTCGAAAACACTTCTGCCATCTTTTGTGATAATATCCTTTCTGAAATGTGTGAGGTGGTAGCTCTTTAGTAAATGGGAAAACAGTACATGCATATGCAGAAGAATGAAATTGTGCTGGTATTCATGTCACATATAAACATCAGCTAAAAATAGATTAAAGACTTAAATGTAAGACCTGAAACTGTAAAACCACATAAGGAAAAATCATCTTGACATTAAGCTGGGCAATGATTTCTTGCACATACCACCAAAAGAACAAGCTGCAAAAGCAAATATGGACAGATGGGACGGCATCAAAGTAAAAATGTCTGCACACCAAAGGAAGTAATTAAAGGAATAAAGAGATAGTATATGGAAAGATAGAAAATATCTTCAAACCATTTATTTGATAAGAGCATAATATAAAAATACATAAGGCATCAACAGTTCAACAGCAAGAAAACTAATAACTGAATAAAAATTAGGCAAAGGGGCTGATAAGTATACAAATAGTTAACACATAGATTGAAAAGGTTCATGTTCTATTTGTAAAAACATATTGAGCCATGGTATTTCATGTCCTTGCACATATGATTCTCACTATATTGTGCTCTTGATATCTAGCATTGTTCTCTTCATTGGCCTCGTCCAATACAACTGTAATGTTCAACTCAGGCACTTCCTTCTATGGGAAACCTCACTCACACTATCTTTCAAACTCTGGGATGCTCCACTTTTTATATAGCTCTATCGTAGAGTTTCAAATAGTACTGGGCTGAGTGTGTACCTCAATGGCAGCACAAAGGCCCTGGGTTCAATCTCCAACACATAAAAGGACAAAAGAGAGAGTAAAGAAGAAAGAAAGAAAGGGAGACAAAGAAAGGAAAGAGTTATAACTGAATACTAAGGTTGGGATCACCTGTCCCTCACTATGGATAGTAACCTCATTGTGTGTAGAAACTGTTTTCTCTCTTACCTTTTTATCCCAGTTTCTAGCATAATGTCTGACAGAAAATTATCATTCAGTAAATGACGGCTCAGTGCATTAAATTTTATATGACTCTGCTTTTCAAAAAGGAAAACGCATTTTCCCTTTATGTACCCAAGGGAAAACCCACTATTTACTCTGGCATATAAAAATCTTCACAATCATTTCATGGATGAATAGATAGATCAATCGATTGATCATCTGTACATTTTTGTACCGTGAGTGAGTTTAGGTTCTCCTACAATTCACTCACTATTCTCTCCTCTGTGCCCTCTGTGTCTGTTTATCTCTTTCTCTCTAACACAGATCTCTTCTACTACCTTGAGCTTTATACGAATATATAGTTTTCTCTGTCTTGAATGTCTTTCCATATCTTAATCACTATGCCTATCTCACCTTCCAGAATCCCTACTTCTCATTTTCTTGAAATTTTCTATAAAATCTGAACTCTTCCAGGCAGACTTGTTGTTTCATACTCTTCGAAGTGAAAGAACTACCATTATCTGCAATAACTGCTGTTTTACTGTGATACATAGTAAAGTATAATTTGCTGTTTTTCTCCATTGAAATACACTGTTGTCTTCCACAAGGAAAAAATTCATCCTTTCTCTTTACTTTCCAGTAAATAATTACCATGGAAACTTTGGTTCTGTTAAATACATAATTTTCAACATAAAAGAATTTATAACAATACTCAACTTCAAGATAAAGTAGTTAAGCAATATCTTCGTGGTCAATTAAAATCATTCTTCAGCCAGGCATGGTGGCACACACCTCTAAATCCTAGCGCTCAGGAGGCTGAGGCAGGAGGATCATCATAATTTGAGCCCAGCCTGGGCTACATAGTGAGTTAAATGCCAGCCTGAACTACACAATGAGAGCCTATCTCAAAAAAAAAAAAAAATCATTTTTCAAAATTTAAATTTATAATTTCTATAGTCTGTTGTTATGGTTTGTTTCTAGGTGTGCCCCCAAAGCCTCATGCAGTCATAGGTGGGGATAAATCTACGGTGTGATTATGTGGTTTGGCATAGCTCTGCTGGGATCAAGGATGTGATGCTAGGATTAAGGGTGGAAGTGCTACCCACCCTAAGGGCCAATAGTCTGGATAAAATTAAGGGGCAAGAAGAAGCTGTTAAGGCACCCTGCTTACCTTGGTGTTTTCTGCCTGTCTGCCATGCCAGCCTGCCTTGGATCCAGCTGATTACAAACTGAAACCTTTTCAAACTGTGAGTCAAATAAATCTTTCTTCCCTTCACTTTGGGTGTTGGGTATTTTGTCTCAGCAATGAGAAAAGCAACTAATACATCTGTCTTTCTTTTGAATTTTCTTTTTGACTTAAATTTGGTCCATGCAGCCGTATCTCTATTGGTTTGGAGATGTTTCCTGGCCATTTTATTTCAGTATACTATGTTTGCAGTGAGGTTGTAAGCCCCTCAGAGGCTTGATTTGTTCAATTCTACTCTGTGTTTCTCACATTTTACTTAGCACTATGGTAAACCAAAAATTCATTCATTCAAGTATTTTTGAGTTTGTCTCCATGGGCCCAGCATTACTAGTGGTTGGAAACGCTGATATGATATATCTAGATCCACAAAAATTAGGATAACACTAGGTAAGCAGAGGAACTTTAATGTATACCATTATGCAAGGAAAAAAATTCAAGATTTGAATCATTCTGTATGTTCATATGAAGAAAATGCAGGTGACTAAAAATCTCTTCCTTTCTCACTAATATGTCTGCCTAAAATTTTATTTAAATTTTCATAAAAATTTAGGCAGACATATTAGTGAAATGCCTGAAATCTTTTTCCATTGCCTGTTTTGTCTTTTACTTTGAACGGTAATATTCTCTAATTTCAGTGCACATAAAACCACCAGGCAATCTAGCCGCCACACATGATCACTGTTATCTGTCACCTCTCCTGCCCAGAACTAGCTCCGCTGCTGCTTGGTTTGTACTAAGGAGAAGCTCAGTAAGGGAATCCTCAATCCAGCATCCCCAGTTCTTTCATTGTTTTACACAAATGGGACACTGCTGGTGGAAAAAGTATTGAGGCATCAGATGTCTTTGAGGTATTTTCTGCTAATAGCACATCCTCCCAGTAAACACATGAAATGGAGTTTTCTATATTATGAAGGAATTTTGAGAAATCTAAAGATTTACTAGAAACACAAAAACGTCATTCCATTTCAAGAATTCTTTGAAAATTCCTTTCATGTAGGTAGTTTCTCTGCAAAGTTTGAATTCCCTGGGCTGACTTCATTAATTTTCCATTTGTTCCTCTGTATTAAGGTATCCACTTCAGATTTTTTTAGTCATCTGTTGCTTAGTCTAGTTAAATCACTCATTGTTTATGATTTTTTAAAATTTCTCTTAGTTATGTGCTCAGTGGCATACATAGTTTTTTGGCTTTTTTTTTGGTTTGTTTGTTTGTTTGTTTTTTGGTGCTGGGGACTGAACTTGGGGCCTTGCACTCACTAGGCAAGTGCTCTATTATTTGAGCTAAATCCCCAGCCCCTATACATAGTTAATTTTATCGCCAATAAATTCCAAATTCTGAGGCTTCAAAATCATGCATACTAAAATTTAAAATGTGTTTTTCTTTTTATTTTGCTCTCCCCAAATCTAGAATTGTTATTTAATGATTTTCAAAATTAAAATATTTATTTTTCATTTAACGATCAACGTAATTTTAATTCTGAACGTGTAGAAAATTCAAAAATCACATTTTAATAAAATTTATTTTACTAAAGATACCTGTTTAAAATTTTAATAGAGGTATAAATAAATTTTAATAGAGGTATAGATAAATTTTATGGGGGTATATTAATCATAAGGAAATGCAAGAAAACAATCTTCACCTTTATATAAAATTATAGCTTTTATTCTAAGTGAAGAATAAAAGATCCACAGAATCTAATTTACTTTGGAGCAATTTGATGATCAATAACCACAATTGTGGAAGTAAATACATACAACACTTGTCTTTTTAAAAACTGATATCCAAAACACAGTGGCGTAGAAACCTGTAATATTGTGTTAGCAATAGCTTGTCAAACATCTTTAAAACTGTCGTTTTGTCTCTGTATATCAAGAGCTGAGACAAATGTTGGGCAGGAACAGGTAAAAGGGAATGTGGAACTAAAAATGAACTTAATGTGTTCTAACAGTTCAGAAATGCAATAATTACACTTCAGAATACTTAGAATTTACATCTAGAAGAAGTCCATGGTCAATTACTCCTGTATATACCTTTCTGAATTTATAAATAATCAAATTGTAGCCTCAAAGTAAAGCAAATGATCAAGGTCATATTCTCAGGAGATGGTTGAGCTGGACATACGTTAATTCTCTTTTGGACCTGCTGAGACCTAACCCATCTACCAAAACAGAAACACTTATTTGTTCATTCTTTGCATATTTTCTAGTAATTTGTAAGCTAAGAAAAAATTGTGGAATATATTTCTGAACAATTACTGGAAAGGAATCATTGAAATGCAAAATGTCTAATTGTTCAAATAGTTTTGAATTTTAAATGACACATTTTCTACTAATAAGGTGTCTATAGATAGATCACCATTAATTTCCAGCAAGTAACATGAGAATATCTTAGGAAAATCTGTTTGCTGGTAGAGTAAGATTTAGTTTCTAATCATATCATATAATAAAATCTCAAACTATTTCTTGTAGAAAAAAATGACCACCAAGAAATAGGAATGTGTGATAAACTTCCATATCTACACCATCTGCCTATATTCTTTACCATATGTCATACTATTAATTGCTAATGTAATCTTTATTATGCATCAGTTCACCTGTAACATTATTCCATGAAACTCAGAAAGCTTAACAACAACTACAGAAAAACTCCTGCTCTGCATGTTTCTGGTTGATAAATTTCAGTAGGTTATGGCTTGCTCTTGGGCAAAATTTTCTAATTTCCTTTGTGTCATGGGAAGCATTCTACCAGGGAAGATTTCCTTTCTTGTAATGATCACATTTCTATCCTCTTAAGCTGTTTGCTGTAATTAATTAAATTTTACAAAAAATATTTATTTTAAATGCTTATTTATGATATGCACAAAAATTTGAGTGCAATGGTCACTGGGCTAAACATCATAAATGAGAATAAAATGGGAAGGAACTTGTAACAAATGTGAAAGAATTTTGAAAACATACCCTAAAATCTCTGAATAAATACTAGTTAATCAGGGTCATAGCTCTTTGGTTTAGCAAAAAAATTCTCTAGCATATAACGTGTACAATATTTTTTTTTTTTACTTTGTACGTGCAGAAATTAATTGAATCTCATTTGGGTCTTTTTATTGAACTGAAGACAGTAGGGGCACAGACAACACTGACAATTACCGTTGTCCTGACAATAGGTGAAAGAGATCACTCAAAATGGAAGCTCTTCAGAGATGTTGGTTACTTTGTTCTTTTTTGGCAATGTCCGTTGAAGAAGCAAGTTTCCTGCTCAGGAAATGAGTGGGGAACATTGCCAAAAAGAATGCTTTAGTGTATAGTAAAGAAGGTAAATGTAATTTTAAAGAAGGAGGGAATAATTGATAATTAAAACAGGAAATAATTTTCGGATGAGATGAAAACTAAACAAGACCTTTGGAGATGGGGAGAACATGGTTATTAGGTCTGCTTCTCCAGGCACAGGTCAGAGAGACATGAAAATCAGAGAGGTGGTTCTGTTCAGTATTGAAATATCAGGGATGAACTTCTGGCAAGAGTCGAAGCAATAAATTTAGATGGAGACAAACTATGAAGGATTTTGAAAATGAAGAGAATGAATGCTCACTGGTGGCAGCACAGAAGCACCAAGTCCCCCACACCACCTCCACCTGTCGATGTCTACTACAACTCGGCCTTGTGTACTACTGTTCAAATGAATGATCCCATTCCATCAAAATTTTGAATTCCTGATGAAATAGGTACTGATATAACATTGTTTTTTAGGTAAAATATGATCATTATAAAGAAGGTATAGTACTGAAATAGAAGATCATGAATTTGAACTGGCATAATCGGACACTTAAATTCGTATTCTTGATTATTTCATTTTTTCTGCCTTACAGTACAAAATTGTAAAACAACATGATGTCCTTGAATATTCCTAAGAGGGAACAGAAGTAAGATTTTGATGCACTTTATCTGCTATATGTAGTTTAAACTGTAATCCTAATAAAAAGACCAGAAATAATTGTGGTGATAGAACCATAGAATAGTGACAAGGCATATGGAAGTTTAGGGTGCTTCCAGAGACATTTCAAAGGAGGAAATACATAACATAGCTTTTCTAATATTATGCCACCCTCAGTCACCTGGCCAACCAAACTGGAATAACCATTCTCCCGCTGCCATCACACTATACATGAGACGTTCACATTGTGATTTTGCTCATGATATTTTTTCTGTACAGTATTTCAAATGACTTTCATATACAAAATAATTTCAAAGTTCTTCCCACATGTTACTCCCTCCATCTTAATGGACGTCTATCTTCCAATAGAAAATAGCCTTCTTCGCCTGAATTTTGCAAAGGATTACTTCTCTCTTGTAAATAAAAGTATCTGGTGTATATTACCTAGTTTGGTGTGCATGCTTTGTGAAGCAATGCAAACTAATAAAAACATGCATGCTGAGTATTACATATAGTATTTAATCTACCGTAAGAACTCATGTCCATGTGTTTGTTTAATGATTAAAAATAAGGTGCTCGATACATGAATAAATAAACACAAACTTAATAATCAGTTGAATAAAGGAATCAAAAGGTGACAACATGACTTTTGTCTCCACTTCCAGTATTTTCTCTTTTCCCGTCTTTTCTAATCATCCTTTAATCTCCCATTACATTATTCCCAACAGTGGCTCTTAGCCTTGAGTCTTAAAAGACATAAATCGTAGTTATTTGGGAGCATCCAAAGAACATTGTTAGTTTAGTCTATAATAATTTGTTCAGCCTACAATTATTAACTATTTTAAGTTTTTCCAAATGAGCAAAATTACCAGTTTCCCACCCAAAATACTGTTTCCTTAAATGGAAAAAGGTCTAAAGTAATATTCAAGGTGTATAGCTGTTTGCTTATTTGCATAAGCTCCAGCTTTTGAGTATCTACTGCAGTTCCAGCAAAGAAATAATTCCTCCCATTACATAAACTGGTAAATACTTCACACGCATATCCCATTTAGAGAGCAGAATTATTGTCTGAATGTGTAAAACTCATTAATATTAATTTCGGAATTTCTCTTTTATTTCATAATTTCCTGGGTGGTGAACTTTCGGTCCCTTTAAAAATCACCATTTCTTGATTTCTCAACCATGCAACACATAGACAGCAGCTCTATTAATAATCTCTCAAAGGTGCACTGCACTGATACTGTTATTTAGCTGCTCTCTGGAAAAAAAAAAAATTATTCTGCCCAAGCACCCATGAGACATGAGAACTACTCTTTGTTCAGACTCAAGGTGGATAGTCATTTTAAAACTCAATTACTATTTCAGCATGCCCCTTCATAACTGTTTCCAGCACCACAGCTAGTAATTTCTAACAGCAAAATGTATTTTATAAACCATACACATGTGTGCCTTGGAAGCAGTGAGCAAATAAGGCCATGCATATGTGATTAACATCTGCTGAGGTGATATAAATTAGATGAGATCATATCAACATATGAATCTTGAACATGCACTTTTTATGCTTCTCAATAATGACAGGTGAATGAATACATACACACACATGTATGATACCACCATCCATATTATAATCTGAGAACAGCAATCACACATTAATATCCAACAAACATTTCTTGAGATTGAAAGTATTCACAGAGCTTCTGTTTGTGACATATAGTCTATGAAAATTAATAAACTAATGAACACACCACTTCTGCCTTTGAGTAATTTACAATCATATGTATAATTCATTTTTGTTACCAGAATTAGAGTCTTGAATGCAAAAATGCTTTATAGTCTCAAATTTACTGTACAGAGCTCTTAAATTCCATGATCTGGCTCTAATATTTGCATGAAATTTTTTCCCCACATTAACATTAATCTCTTTTTCTTAAATATATCATCTATTTCAATAGTTTTCTACCAAAAATACACACATTTAATTTATGTAACATTCAAGTAAGATACTTGGAACATATCATTATGAAGTCAGGATATTTACTATATTGTCCTTCATCACTGTAATTTTATCTTGAGTAGCAAACACCATGAGCAACCAGTCTAATGTAGTTTATTACTCCATTCACTGTCAGGATATTGATCAAAGTGACCCTTACAAAACACATTACTCAGTGTCTACTTCATAAAGAATATTCAAGCTACTCTATGCGTCAAAGAAAAAATTTTCCTGGGTTGCTAGTATGCTTGTATCCTATAGACAACACTTTTTGTGTAAACCAGTTGAGTTTCTTTATATGTTTGGCAGCTGTAATATCTAAATTTAACATTTAAACCATTTTAATCATTGTTTACACAATTGTATGTCACGTTTTGTTTAGAATCATAAAACTTTTATCTCACCTCATAATCTCGGTTTTACTTATTATTATAATATCATTGTCTTATATGTCATCATGTAAGCCTTTAAAAAAGGAATGGTGATGAATAAACATCTACATATGACAAGAAACTTTTACTTGAACCTGAGAATGCTCTCTTCTTTCTCCCTCTGTGTTTCCTTTGCCAAGTGAGTGGAGTATATCTGTTGCATCCATTTTACCATTTTCTCATCCCTTTCTAATGTTCTGAAATCTGGCTTCTTCTGAAAAGTCTTTTATAAAGACTTTGCCATTTTCCAGCTATTTGAGTTTGGAAAAGTGACTGGATCTCTCTGTGCCTTATGTTCTTCTTTTCTAAAATGGAAATAATAATGCCTCTATTGGTTTATTTTGAGGAGTAAGTGAGACAAAGTATATGCAATGGTTAGCATAATGCCTGGCACATAGGAAGTGTTTAAAAATGATGCCAAAGATGACAGTGTTGTAGTAACTGTGGATTCTTTCCCACAGAATTCCATTTTTGGTTCTTTCTTGTTTATTAACAGCACAAGGCTTTTCTACTCATACACGCTTGAGCATCGTGTTTAACTCTCTGTCACTTTCTCCTGTATCCAGGCAGTCGTGAAAATACTGTGCTTTCCCCCTTTTTAGTAGCTCTCAAATCTGGCCCTTCTCTAGTTCCCTGACATCATCTCATCCTATCTTCAAAGATTCTCCAAAGTGTGGTGAATCAGTGGAATGTTCCAAAGGAGAAGGAGAGGTAAAGGTATCTGAGAACTGAGACACCAAAAATGCCAAAATGTCATTATTAAAAGTAACCTCCACCTCTCCCACCACCACAAAATCAGCAACTGGGAATGCCAGTTAGTTCATTTTATTTTATTTTTTTTTTTGTGGTTCCGGGGATCGAACTCAGGGCCTTGTGCTTCCTAGGCAAGCACTCTAATCACTGAGCTAAATCCCCAGCCCCAGTTAGTTCATTTTAAAATATGGTTTCATAAAATTTAAAAAGAAAGTGCCACATTCAATACATAACAAAATATTTTATTTGAAGAAATGTGGTGGGAGTGGAAGCAAGGACAAAGGAGAGGGGCAGGGAGAGTAGGTTTTCATGGTTAGCAAGTCACATTTGAAAATGAGAAAAGTGAGCAAATGGAGCAGATGGCAAAGAGGCAGTCAGAAGGTAGGAGAAGAGTGTAACAACACCAAAGCCAAGAAGTACAACACTGTTTAGTTTTGTTCATACCTTGCCTGTCTCAATGAAGTCATAATTATTTCGATGCTCTGTCAGTAGCGAGTGACTGATATTTAAACTTGAGAAGTGCCTTTTAATTTTACTGGCAGGAATTATAAATCTTCGCTATTGGGAATGGATCTGTTCTCAATGCAAGGTTCTTGCAAACTTTGATGCTAAAGTCGAATGATCTTGGCATATTAGTTTTTTTTAATATCTGACATATTGATACTATGAGGAATTACCATGCCTTACAATCAGGTATAATTTTTTTAACTGATAATTGTTTAGCTGAACTCAATGCCAGATGAAATGTATATATTTCAATATTTGAACTCTAGCTTACAAATTGAAAGATACCCAAAGCTGGTTATTTTAGCTCCTTCCTCTATCTGCCCACGCCAACAAGGAATTAAAATTCATTTCTCTTTGATAACATTTTTATCTCTGTTTAAACTTTTCCTTAGTTTTTTGCATTATGTATTTTACTTGATCTGCAAGTACTTGTAGTATGTAAAGACTTAGCACTCACTGGTTTCTCTTAGTTTAATTTAACTATCTACCCCATCTGAGCCTAACTGCCAACTGCTACCAACATCATCACCCTTGACCACATAAGTGATTAAAATGACAAATTGTACAAGCAGAGGTGGAAATATGGTTTGAAATCTGTATTGTTACTCATACGGGGAAAGTAATTGTGATTTTTGTTTTAAAAGGCTAGAAACATTTCCAATGTCTTCTGCTTCAGAGTTTATGCTTCTGTCCATTATTGTACGGTTATTAGATTGGAAATTCCTTGGGCACCCCAATACTGTAGTTTACAGATTTTCAATAAATATTGTCAATTTGTGTGTTAAGTGATTCATGAAGATATCAACTTGTGGATTTAATTACTCGATTAAATTTGCACTTGATAAACAAACTTAAAACTATTACAATATGTTCAGAGAACATTTTTATTTTAAAACGTTTCTGTACCTTTACATACGGGTCTGTGGTCACTCCAAGCCGCAAAGACTTCAGCTATCCTTTGGCATGTTATGCTCTTTGCCCCCTGGAGAACATAATCTTCATCACAAGAGAACTGAACGGTGGATCCAAGGCTAAAATTGAAAAAAAAAAAAAGAATTTAAAATATGTTTAGAAAATATAATGATTAGGCTCCACATCTTCTGTTAATATTGAAAGGATCAACTATGTGCCATGGTGACAAAAAGTAACTGGGAAAGCAAAGTGTGAACATGTAATTCACACACGTGTGCAATAAAAGTTGATAATGAATCTAATGTAAATCAGTACATGGCTATGTTAACAGGAATTGTAGGAATTTAAAGCTACCATCAAATTAAATATCTTTTTTTTTGTAGAAACTAAAATTGAATATAGTAATTGACTAAATTTACCATTTGATGTAAGTGATAAACGTGAACAAAGAGTGGACAATCTGACTTTAATTCCAGTTTTGGTTCTATATTACATCACAGCACTTCTGTAGAATGTATTCAAACGTGTAGATATTTAAACATGGTCTTTAACTATCCATGCATATTTATAAATATATACATATGTAGGGTTGGACAATTATGTGGATTATTTTTCGTATAAACCTCATGCTGTATTTGGTGATTTAAAATTCACCCACGATTTACTATTTAACCTATTGCAATTTAGATTTTATTCTGCCTTCAAATTGCTAAAATTACCATATTAAAAATTCTAATTGCCAAGGTTAATGGATGCTTTTCTGAATGAAAAACTCACCATGCATTTTCTTCTATTAAATCCTTAAATAGTAACCCATCCACAAACAAAACAAAGTCTTTAATGTTCTTTAATGTAGGCTCTGTTCTAAAGATGTAAACGGACCTGACATAAAGGGTGGTGTGACAAAGGACACCAGGTTTGCTATATGGAAAAGTCTAAACTCTAGTCTCTTCTGGAACCATAAACTTTTTTTATTCTCTCTCTCTGCCTTTTTAAATAATGGCTTCAAGTATTAAACATATTCAGAAAAGCGTAAAAATCAAAGTGAACAGCAGAATGAACTGTCATGAATGGAAAGTCCATATAACTAAACCAAAAAATAAATAGATAAAAAAAGATTATTTTTGGTATCTGGGAACTCTTAATGGCTTTGTTTCATTTTGATTACCTAGTAGCTTAAAGAACTTTAAAGTTTAGATAGTGGTTAATTCTCTGCCTTTTCTTTCGGCCTCATCCTCGAAAATGGAAATTCTGTCTTTTTTCTACTTGCTGGGGCTTAAAGTATTGGAGCTAGTTAAAAACATTTTGGACAGAGAAAATGTCATTTACCATTTACGCCATGATGCTCTGAACTACATATGCATTGTGGAATGGCTAACTCTAGATAATTAACACATGCATTCGTCACACAGTTACGGCAACTTCTCTTTTTCTCAACATTTCATATCCACCCAACCAAGCAAATCCTGCTGGCAATACTTCCAAAATCCAGACTCTAGCATTTCTCAACTCTACACTGTCATTATCCGTATCTGAGCCACCATTATTTCACATCTATACTACTGTCATAATCCATTTTACTATGTTCTTAGTTTTCCAAACTTCTCTTCAGGACTCTTTGTTATCTATCCTTAAATCATTCAGAGCAATATTTTTGAAAGATAGCTCAAATATTTGATCAACTGCTATACTCAAATCTTTCAATGTTTCCTGTTTCTCTCAGAATAAAGGGAGTGCTCTTATCACTGTTGATGCAATCTCACTCCGGCCAATTTTCTTCTTTCTGTTTTATGTTTTAATTTAAAAAAAAAAAAAAAAAAAAATTTTTTCGTCG
>QZML01001700.1:46737-62437 GCA_016801275.1 Hystrix brachyura | reverse complement strand
TTATTATTTTTTTTTTTTTTTTTAAATTAAAAAAAAAAAAAAAAAAAAAACTTTATCGTGGTAGAAAACACACTGCAGGTAAATCTCCCTTGGAAGGCTCCCCTTGCTTTAAACATACATATCCCATTGTTCTTGTCACTTTGTGTTTTCAAGTGTTTTATTAGTGTGTGTTTGTGGCACATAATGAATATATTCACCCCGGGACACTGGTATATGTACATATATATATATGTATACATATGCCATCTTGACCCTTTTTGCTTCTCCTTCTCCTCCCCTCCCACCTGTCTTTCCCCATTCTCAGATCACCCTCTCCCATCTCTGCAAAGCCTCTCTACTAATTTTCAGAGCACATTTCTTATGCATTCCCCCTCCCTCTCTATTCTTTAGTCACTTCGCTCCTCACTCTAACTTGAACATATTAACTATGTATCTGCCTCAGTGTCTTTATATTTGCTGTTATTTCAACCTGGAAAATCCTCTCTTCAGAAGTGCACATATCAACATTTTCTATTGTTCGCCTCACATGTTATCTTAGTCATAAGTCCCTCCTTGACCATTCTGTATATAATGGCTAATTCCAATATACAAACTTCAACAACCTTATTTAACATATACTATCTGAGGCATTATTATTGTCTATCTTGTCTCACTAAAAATTTCCAGGTATTTCTCTATTTTGTTTTCTGACCTGTGAAACATTTCAGAGACTATAAGAAGTTGTGATAGATAGACAGATAGATGGATGATAGAGACAGATACCCTCTTTCCCCCAAAATAAGATCTAGCCAGAAAATAATCAGCCCTGAAAGCTAGAAATCAAAAGTGCCAGCCCCACTCAGCCTGCTCTTGCCATCCCCACCATTGCTAACCTCTCAGTTAGTGGCTACTCTGTAAGGCAGGTGCTCAACCAGGAAGATGGTGACTAGAAACCAATAATGATAAAACACTGGGGAAAGGAAGACCTAGTGTAGGTCCTGCTGCACAGGAATCATTTCAATACAATTTCTCATTAACCTAATGAATCAACAATCTGCTGGGGTCACTACAGTTGTGATAGGTTAGTATGATATTCTTATTTTTAACAGAATCTTCTTGCTGAAAGAGGTAAATGGCATTGTGTAACAGCTGTTTGAATTCGTCTGTTTGCATTATAGCAAATTAATTTATTTTGTCTTGAGACAGGCAATTGGTAACAATAAGCACCTAATGCTTTGCTACTGTGCCAAGGAGTACTAGTGATGCTCTCTGAAATTTCTGTATCCCCCCAAATTACCAACACCAATGTTTGTTTTGTTTTTTTTTTTCCAGGTAATACATCAGGGAATGTGATTTAGATGTAGAATGAAGTAGAATAGTAGATATCAATTTAAAATAGAGTCAAGGAGAACTTCCATATCCTAACTCTGCCCTCAGCACACTTTTGAGAAAGTAACAATCTCTATAAACTCGTTTCCTCTTCTGCTTTGGTAATGTAATGATAAATTATGCACTGCCTGACCCATAGCTGTCACTCAATTATTTCCCTCAATCAGCTTAAAATAAAGTTCTGTGGTATGGGGGTGGTTCTTAGAGCTCCAATTTTATAAAGTCATTTTGAGTATCATTGTTTGGCTCTGCTTGTTTGGGCTTTAAAGTTTCATTTTTGCAATTTACATCTAAATTTTGGGGAGAGAAACTTGTTCTTTTTTTCCACTGATTGATTTGTATTCTCCAAATTTTATTGCCTTCTGTATCTTCCCTGAAGCACCCCATATCCCATGCATCATTACAATGTATAATGTCTTGGGAATTTCAACTTTCCTCATTTTGAGTTAAGAGAGAAGAAACAAGATAGATGGGACAGGAGAGAACGACATCATAGTTTCAAGGTTTGGTCAAAATTACCCAGGATAAGCCACACATTTATTTCCCAGGCTTATCTGTTTGTATTTTATTTTTTTCTTCCAGGCCCATCAATCTCAAACCCCAAAAGAATCCTAGATGTGATAAGTCGATAAATAACCCTAGGTGACAAAGTAAAGGACAACAACCTGATCTTAAAATAAAGAAACAAATGCAAATATTTTAAAGAATGTTTCAGGGAAAACATCTCAGATCTTCCCTCTTAAAGGACACCTCCAAAACCACATGCACCCCAATTCCAGACCACAGTGTATCTCACCCTCAGGCACCTGCACTCTTTTATGAGTGAGTACTTCTTTAACCCAGTACAGCTGCCCACACCTCCCACTGACTTCCCTGAATTCTTCTAGTCCAGGCCCTCATCTCTTTAGAGGGATCGTCTTACAACATAGTCTGATGACAATTTTACCCATCATTAAAACTTGGTTCACATTCATGTTACCCATGAAACTTTTCCCAGTTCCTCCAGTTACAATTACATGGTTTCTTCTCTGTGTCCACAGCAAGCCAATTCCCCTGGCAGAACATTTCTGCAGTGATTCAGGAGTTTGGGTTAAACATTTGGAGCAAGGAATAGCGTACAGTTAAAGAAGATAGGAGGAAATGATCCTAATCAGATTGGCAGAAGGGCAATTTTATACTTCAATAATTTACATTCGATTAACTTATTTGATGCCATTCAAAAGTATCATATATGACATTTTTAGACACATGACCCCTGGCTGTCCTCTGATTTAGAAGATATTCTACTTTTCTATGCTTTAAAGGACCTGTCTAGGCCATGGGAACAGAACAACTCAAATGAAAAATTACTAGTTTCTTTAAGCAGAATGCAAAATGCTAATATGGTTAATATTTTTAATTATTTATTTATGTTGTGAAAGCCATTCATTTCTTGCCCACTCTTGAAGAGCAAGCCGTCTTATTAGCATCTGTAAACACTTCCTTCCAGGGTCCCCACTACACTTGCACATGGTTCAGACTGAAAATATAAAAATGTAAAATACTCAGAGGGTGAAATCAATAGAATAAGCAGTCTTTTCAGTGGAATTGTGGGTGAATATCCAGGAAATGGGTGTTTTGAACAAATACATTGTTTTCATTTTGGAACTGTTTTAATATTGGAGTCGAATTTAAGGAAATTTACAACTAGATAAGTGTCGTGTGTGTATACATATATTTTCCAGGAAAGCATTCAGTTGTAGTGAAGTGTCAATAAACAAAGACAAATTGCACTCGCTGTAATTTCCCTGTCACCGCTGAAAGGATCTCTGCCTTGTGAAGCTAAATAAAACATTCCATTTTTGTGGGTTATTCAATCAGCTAAAATGTTCGAATGACTGAAGTTTTAATTTGAAAGCATCAAAGCATCAAGCATATGATACATAATAACACTGTCTGGAAAACAAGAGTTGATCTTCAGTATGATTGTGCTGGCTCACGTTTAAGTGCCATCATCTTTTAAAAAGTGATATTTATTACTGCAAAAGAGTCCTATTATACAGGAGCTGTCAGTGGAAGAAGTGTATAAATTTTACCTATTTTAACTTGAGACAGTGAACCTATGATTTTATTTACCATCATATAAATAGAATATGAACAAATACAGAAATATAGAAGGACAAAGGTTGATTCCTGGTTCAAAGAGGTTTTAAGATACAAGAGAGCAAGGCACGCTGAGAGTATTACACAGGGCAAATTTGTGTTTAAGTAGTTTTTTCAGTTATTGTTTTTTATTTGATGTAAAGGTCCCAACAATTTTCTGACAGATGCACGTTCTCAACACTAAAGCAGATGTTTTAAAACTACCCTTCAACAAGCAGAAAGTATCCAGTCATATAGAATGATATAAAAATCGAGGCTTCCACAAACCAATTCATGTAGAATGACCAGAATACTAAACACACAGAAAATAAGGATCACTAAAATGACCCCATTAATGTCAGTTTAGTATTTTCGCAAATCAAATGATTCTCCAATTTTATTTAAACTAACAATTTCAAATACAAGTAATTGCACATTAGAAATTTTGAGCTTACTTTTTAAAGATGATATTTGAAGCAGAGAATTTTTATACTGTTTTAAAACTATACAAGTGCTTTTCTGTGTTTTAAAATTATACAAGTGCTTTAAATTATGGAAATTTTGAAAATGAAGAATTGTAAAAGGAAAAGTAAAAATCATTTTAAGCTGTACATTGTTGACTTTTTTCTCTTTTTCTTAAAATCATTTTAAACTGTACATTGTTAACATTTTTTTTTCTTTTTCTAATTCCAGGTTTCCAGTTCTTTACTTGCTCAAATCCATTCTGTCATCTGTAATAACAGAATAATTAACTCTCCAGGGGCCCATTTCTCACTCGGTTTTAGAAAATCAATTTTTGCCTATTTTTCCTGACTCTGTACCATTGATTATTCTTTCTCTTTCTTGAATATTTAACCCAATTATTTTCAGCCAGAAGTAAAGTGATAGTACTACCTAGTTATTTATAAGTTGTAAAATTATATATTAATAGAATATCTGTAGAGTACAGTAAATGAACTTATTTTCAAAATGTGTTGGCTATCAATTGGCAACTCCTGTTAGATATTTTAAAGAATTTTTAATTCACATCAAAACTTCTGTTCAAAAGAGAATGGAAATAAATCCAATGGTCTTTTTCTTTGTATTCCTGATTTTATCCTCCTGATAAAATTAATACTGTCTTTCAGAGAGGTAACATCAATGGAACTAAGATTAGGCCAAACAAAGGAGAATCTAATTCAGCATGCACACACCTTTGTATTTTAGTCTACTTATCTATTGCTTTGTTTGCATTGTTGGTTATTATCAGTCTGGATATTGTTCCTGGGCATTTTGTTTCGTGAATGCCCAAGATCTCTCACTACTTCAAAAAATATTCAAAGCAACTACAACCCTATTACTAGTCCCAAACCTGGACTTTTGTATATAATTTCAAATATACCAGTAAAAATTCTATCACCAGGAGGAAGTTCATCTTACGGTTTTATTTCCAACATTTATATACGTCTATGAAACATAAAATAATATGTTGAACAATGAAGCAACTCCAAGAGGGAGCAACATCTTGTACAGGAATAGATTACTTGGAAGGAAACAGAAAAAAAACATTGAGAAAATACATTAGTTATATAGATTTTAGTATCAGAATACCTCCTTATTAGTTGAATAGCTAATTAAACTAAAAGACAAGCCACAGATAAAAGTTATAATCCTATACCTTCATAAAACAGACAATGATTATTATCATAAAGTCCTTTCCTATGACTTCCTAAATTAACTGTAGTAGGTTCCTCGTCTGCAGAATCCTCAAAAATCCTTGCTATTATACCTGATAAAATTTTAATATATTAATTTTAGTACAGCTTTGAAAACAAGTGACAGCTAAAGACTTTATTCTTATCTTTACCTTTCTCTTTTAAGAAGCTCTAAAACAATCCCTCATTGCCATCTACTCTGTGTGTGTGTGTTTTTGTTTGTTTGTTTTGTTTTGTTTTGTTTTGTCTTATACATGTCATGCAGGAGATCAGATTTTGTTTCTTGATTAATTATATTAAAATTATATTTTATGCAGGTCTTCAGCTATAGATAAGTATAGTGTTTTTATATAATTGGTGAAATACTGTTCAGACCCATTTTATGTTATGAATTAAGAGAAAAGCACATAGTAGGAGAATGATATTCTTTGATGGAAAAAGGAAAAAAATTAGAAAACAGCATTTTTGATGATTAGTAAAAAGTATAAGGAAGTAATATAACATACAGGAAACTCAAAATATGAATACATTTAGGCGACAAAGTATAATTTATTTAAAAAGCTTAAACAATTTTTTCCTGTGATGCACATATTTTTAAGAGTTAAAGAGTTAAAATATTTAAGAATATTTGAGAACATATGTGCATATATATTATTCTCAATATGCTACATATATATTACAGCATTAATTGAAAAGCTGTATTATGTGTGGCATCATTTTTGTTGTTGTAACCATAGAAAATAAATCATTTAATGGTATCTGCTTATATAATACTGACAGATCAAAATGCAGTGAAATTAGTGCAAAAATTCTAGTCTGGAAAATATTTAAACTAGCAAAGAGTAAATGTTTTAATGCTTTTCACCATTCCAAAGTGAGGTTTTTCAGTTTAGATTTAGTAGGTTTATGACATATGCCTCATGTAAACAAGTCATAGGAAATAGAAGGTTAGTATCATGTCCTTAGTACATTAGCTCCAACTCTGTCCATTCTCTTTCCAATATCCTATCTTCAAATCTCAAAACTCTATAAGATAGCAAAGAACTAAAAATGCAGTGATGATAACTCTATTTGTCCTAAATTTTCAAAAGGTTAACTTATCATTAAATTTTGATATTTTATTATTAGTACTGCATTAATTTTAAAAAAAGGAAACCTCCAAAATGCCCATCACTTTGTGTTTAAGAACAGCTGTCAGGAATAAACAAATTGAATTTGGGATTTAGTTAATATCAAATCTACTTTAGTGTAAGAAAACATTCTTAAAGAGTAGATGAAATAAGCCTTTTGATACACAATGTTACTAATAATCTAAAGTGATCAGGATTTTTTAAATCAAAGAATATTTAAAATAATACTAAAAATTAATATCTGAACAGGGCATTCTAGTTTACAAAGCCCTTTCCTACATGAAATTTCATTTGATGTCTTCCTGGAGCAGTTACTTATCATTTGTTCCCTTATTAAAGCAACAAAAATATGCCAGGATAAATTCAAACGGTGCCTTGTGGGTAATATTTGAAGTGTAAAGAGTGAGGCACAAAAAGCTAGTTCCTCATTGTGAAATGCTCAATGTTTCATAGATAGGAAGAACCAATAAGATTGAACACTGACTACTCACATTTAGTATTTGCATCTCAAATCTTACATGGAAATTCTGACAAGAATATTAACTTATTGTATAAGTCACTAATGCAAATTTGGTATATTAAATTCCTTTTGTCATAGTAAGCCTATAATGTAAAATAAACTCAGTTTTCACAGTTTATCAGCATTATAGCCCATTGAGGAATATTTTGAGTAGATTAAATTATCTTTAGGTGCATTCAAGCTGTAACATTCCATGAATCAATTTGCTTTTTATTAAAGCAAAATCTGTCAAGAGAAATATACACTGAACACTTCATCATGATATAATGTTACTGTGGCTCCTTTAATGAATAAAAATTGTCTATTATACAAGTTAGGAGTGTTTAACTTTGAATTCATTCTCACTTAACATAATGATGCCACTATAAGGCAGTTCCTCTAATGCATATATCATGAAAATTAAAATATCCTGATTAACTTTGCAATCAGTGTGTCCCCTTGCATTGAAGGTGTCTTTCCAGTAAAAACAAATTAAAATTAAAAAGAAGAAAGAGTGCTTTAATTGGTGTTGGGCAAATCTCAGTATCAGCTCCCTGAAATTAATCAGCAGGTTGGGTTCTCAGGAGCCAGAATCCAACCCCAGGAGAGGCCCCTTGCATGAAGCCTGCATTCAGTCCACTCCACCACCCAAAAGGGATTAAGGAGCTTAAGGAGTGAACAGTAACCTGGAGATGACCTGCGAGGATTTTTTTCCCCACTTAGACAATTTGGAAAGTCATGAAATATTATCAAATCTTATATGATGACAAACAATAGCTGTAATTCAGAATTGGACTATACATTTGCTCAACTTTAAAAGATAAATAAATATCAAGCATTCTACAGGGGTTCAAACTTTTCACTGTAGTTCTGCAGGGTAGTACAATATATTTTACCATGATTGTTAGAGAAGACATGTTCAACTATGTGTGTCTCCACCATCTAGTATATCAGTTGGACACTATAAATACAAACCCAAAGAAATATAAATATAAATATAAATCGATTCTCTGAATCCAATCAGAGTTCTACATAGTGATTTCTTCGCAGGTAGGAATAAGAAAGGAAACTATAACCTTAAGCTCATTCTTACATTTTACAAATTAACTTACAGACACAAAAGCCACATTATTTTGCATTTTTTAAAAAATTAAAAATTTTCAGAGTCAAATTACTATCCAATATATCATACATAATGAGTTCCAAAACCATGAACTAGTCAGTGGTAAAGATGGTTGCTCCCTTGAAAAGAAAGTCTGAAGCTATGGGAAATCTAAAAGCTGTCACCAGCATCTAGTTAAGGAAAACAGATCCCACAGACAAGGCAGGCATGCAGAGGTGTGTTCAGAAGATCCACAGCAGCCTTTTGTGAGTCACTGGGATACATGCTGAAGACTGTAAACGCTTGAAAGGAATAATTATGTCTCATTCTACCTTTTATCTTCTACACCCAGGATGCAGACAGTGTCTGTTTCTAAGCATGAAGGAGCAAAGTCCATGAGTGAAACTACACACTCAGATATGGCAACCTAGTACAGGTGTAGGAATGAAGCAGAGCCAGACAGTTTAAGAAAATATGGAAGAGAACAGGAAAAATAAATTACACTACTCCATTTTAAATTTGGAGGTTACTATGAATGAAGAAAAATGAGGAAAAAACAGAAACTGATTGGGGCTGTCAAACCTACGCTTAACACTGAAAGTTGGGCAGACAGAGCCATGCAAATAGGGAAAAGAACATCCTAGGTAAGGAGAACAGCACAACATTTCCTAGGGGTTACAAGGCACGAGAGGTTCTGGAAACCACAACAACTGAATATGTGCAGCCTATTCATTTTGCATGTATAAGTGGCAATCAGAAGCAGGAGTGGGATTGATGATGATAATGGAGTCATAATATATGATATATGAGCTTGGAGAACAAATGCAAGACTCTTATGCTATCTATATAGCATAAACAGAATTTATACTAAGAGTAAGTCTTCAAAAATTTAATCTTAAAACAACGTTGACTTTTTTTCCTAAGGTCAGAGAGTTTTAACGTGAATGTTGGCAGTGATGGGAACACATCCGTCAGCAAGCAAGACAGATGGAGGGAAGAAAAGCAAAAGGCAAATGGAGATGGAACAACAGCAATGGGGGGCTGTGGGGGGTGGTCTGGCAATGAATGCAAATCCTAAATGGGCCAGGGTTCAACCACACTTTGACCCGCAGGACTTCATGGAAGAGAGCTCCTAGCACCTCTGGCCCACAAGGGCTAGAGAGTCCATCCCAATTCCCAGTTTGGGATGTGGTGGGGTCCAGGACAGGGGTCAGTAAGCTGTGGGCATGGACTCTCCTCTGGTGCTGTTGAGGCCGCCTACCTTCTTGTGCTAGTGACACGGACAAGGACCCTCGATACGGCCAAGAAAGCTGATGGCCACTGATATGAGTCATGTATTCATTGGCTCCTTTGGCTCAGGGTGGCTTTTCTGTAAACCATCCCACCTATTCTCTCAGTGTCGGTGGACTCCTACACTCCTCTCACGAGTATGAGGCCTGGCGTGTATAGTCTCTCCAGCAACCTCCCTTAGTTCTCCTTGCCTGAGGCTCTCCATGCTTGCAAATGCAATGTCCCGGAATTCTTCAGGTGGGTATGCGGATCAGGTCCCACTGTGACCTGGGATATAGGTGTAAACCTTCAAGCCTCCCTTCCTCTGTTCCTAGCATCTGATTAAAATGACAAAGCTTCCACGCAAAAATGTGCATGTTTTACAATATTACAATGAAGTATCTGAAAGCAAACATTTCCTAAGAACAGTGGGAGACTTATTTAATATGAGTTTCTGTTCCTGATTTCCATGTTGGTCCTAGGGAAGACCCACGATTACTCTAAACCATTTATATTGATTCCACTCTGCTCAGCGAGCGACTGTTCTAAGGGTCCACATGTCCAAAATTTTATGGCTACTGAAATAAACATTGGCTAAAACTTTCTTTCTTGAACAAAAATGCAAAGTCTCAAAACCAGAAAACTCTGCCTTTAATCCTTCTTCATTCTTTGAATGAAGTTTTGCTATCTGGAGGAAGTGGGACCATTTTGCCTTCATGAGACAACACAAGACTCAAAACTGGTAAGTTTAGAAGGACAAAGAATGAAGAATAACAATAACAGAAACAACAGACAGGCAGTGGTTCATACCTATAATCCCAGCACTCTGGGAGACTGAGGAAAAAGAAGTTCAGCCCAGGCATTGTGGTGATTTAGCAAGACTCTTTATCAAAAAAATAAATTGCCTTGGATACAGTATCAATACTCAATATAAAAAAATTTAAAAAAAAGAAAAAAATCAGGCTTGAGCCATAAGGACAATTATGAAACAGGTGAGCTGATGCCAAACAGTAGTTCCACGCTTCTTACTTGGGGAATAAGTCTTTATTTGCTAAATTTCCACTGAGTTCTCCTTTACACACAACAGCTTACAAGGAGGGGTTTGGAAATATCACATTACCTTTCCTTTCTGTTCTCTGTTTTAAACAATACGGCATTTGTGGAGTGAGGTGGAAATCATGGTGCTGTCCTGTGAGTCAGGACCATGTCCCATTTTCCTGTCTAGTTGGCATTCTCCTGTTGGGGCTTTATCTACTATCTGCTTATTGGTTTAGAGCTTTGGAGCAGGCATGTGCTCTATACTCCTCCTGAAATCCTCTCCTTCTTCTCGTTTATCTACAAGATTTCAACAAACTGGAATTGTCATCTCCTCCACAGTTTGCATCCCTGTAGTTCTAAAAGACTTAATAATCTGTTCCTCTGCATATTAATACATTCTTATAATTGTTATTTATGATTATGAATTATACTTTTAATTTCTGGTTTTTTGTAATAGCGAAAAAGTCCCTTTATATATTTGTGCTTATGGCAATTGGCCCAGTGCCTGGTACACTGTGGACATTCAATAAATGTTCACTAAATTGAATGACTCGTAAAATCTGTAGACCCAACTCAGTTCTGTTATCTACTTTATTCTTTTACCTTTAATTCTAACTACCCTGGAAATAGGAATGCAGAAAATAGATCTTCAGGCTACTGAGAAAATTACTTGAAAATTTTATCTAATATGAGATCTTTATAATCCTATAATAAATGTTGATAAAAGTTTATTTCAGATACTACTGAATAGTTTGAACTCATTATGCCAGCTTCGGATATCTTATTTTCTGAAGCTAAGCAAAAATTTTTTCTTTTTTAAACCAGGCATTATGAACATAAGGACAAATAGGTGAAAAGGACAGAACAGGTCTTGTTCCCATGGAGTTTACATTCTTGTGAAAAGACACAAATTCATCGGTCAGGATTTACATGGAAAGAAAATATCACATTCGTCCTTTGCAAGGGAAGAAATGTAACACCAGAAGTTAGATATAGTCAGACAACAATAGAGCTGATAAAAAGGAGGCAAAATATTCACTGATCAGTCTAAGTGGAACCCAGGGGATAGAATAAAATAATAGGAGTGTTGTTCAGTCCGTCGCTTTCAAGAGTTGTAGACACTAAAGGAAAAGAGAGAGGGGGAGAAACACAGAGAGAAAGAAAGAGAGAAAGAGAGAGAGACAGAGAGAGAGAGAGAGACAGAGAGAGACAGAGAGAAGCTCTCATGCTTCACCTCTTTTTTACATCTTTCATCTTCCTGACAGTGTGAATGGCCAGTCAGCAAGGAGCCTGGAAAACTCAGCCTACAGTGTTCATTCCCTGACTTGCTCATTTAGGCAGCAGAGCAGGGAAGGTATAGAAATGGTTTTGAGAGCTAGGAGGTCAAGGATCAGCACAGAGATAATAAACAAATACACAAACACAAAAGTATCAAATGACAAGTACTAAATAGAAATGATGAGTCACACCGTGAGAAGAGGCTTGAGTGGTCTGACAACGAATCTCCAGGAAGTATACATTCAATCTGATATGTTAACTAGCACTCCCAGAAGGGGCCCCAAGCAGGAAAGAGTTAGGTAGGTTTTAAAAACCAGGCGGGGTCAAAAGAGCTAGATCATTGTGGAATATGGGGGAAAGATTCAAAACAAGTTCAGCGGTGAAGAAAGAGAACAGGTTATTCAATTTTTTTAAGTATTGATTTTATTCTAAGTGTAAGAGGGAAAGCCCTTGAAGGTTTTAAACGGAGAAATAACCTACTTTGATCTGTTGATTAAAGATCAGTTTGGCTGCTTTGTTGCCAATGCAGTATAGTTCATTTGGGGTTGTTTACGATGGTCTAAGAGAGAGGACAAAGGCTCAGATTAAGAAAGTTTTAATTGAAATGAAGAATGCTGACCATAATTAGAATATGCTTTGGAAGTAGAAACAACAAATATTCTTGATAGACTGGATATGACAAAATGAAATTCTACATAAAGATTTTTATAAGGAAAATGAGAATTTAGACTGTGTAATACATGTACTTCCTCTTTTCTGTTTCTACATTTGGTTTCACAGTGATTTTACAGATTGTTTTTCCTATTTCTTCCTACCCCAAAGCTCTCGTCTCTATTCTTTTACTCATCATTTTTATGTTAAAAATATTTTCCCAGGCACAGTGGCACACACCTGTAATTCCAGCTACTTTGGAGACTGAGGCAGGTGGATTGCCAATTAGAGGCAAGGCTGGAAACTTAATGAGACTGTCTCAAAATAAAAAATAAATAAATTAATTAAAAGGGTTGGGAGCATACTTCGGTGGTAAAGTAGACCAGAGTTCAATTCGTAGTATTGAAAAAAAAAAAAAATCTTCTTGCTTAAACATCTCTTTCCTTTGTATCTCATTTCCTAATATTTTATCTGAGTTTTCTTTAAATATCCATAATACTTGTAATCCATATCATTTTATAACATAATTAAGGGCATACTGTTTCTTTCACTTTGTCCAAGTCACATAGGACTTTCAACACAGTAAGAGCATTTTCATTAAGGCAATCCACATACATGGTATAAAACTGTTTCCCTATGGAAACAAACAATTTAAGTTTGCGAACCTGTTCAAAAGTAGTATGAAAAAGCCTGACAAATTTGATCTTTTGAACTTGTGTTCAGGTTCTCCTCATTAATGGTGATGTTAGAATGGAGTCAATTTTATTTTTATTATAATTTAATTTTTTTAAAAACTATCATCTGAAAATGCATGCAATAAAACACATACTAAATCTCATTTTTATAGAATTGTACTTATTTTTCATTTACCAAAAGCATTCACACATTCCATTGGAAGAAATACTGACCTTATCCACATATAGTTTTATTGTCAAAAATTATTTCCTTAATGCTATATTTTAATAGATTTCTAAATATGTACATTTTGAAATTTATTTCAGTAAAGGATCATCATAATTTAAATCAGTTGTGTCCTCAGATTATTGCTTCCATTAACTTTCATTTTTAATGTTTTCACCATAATATTGCAATAACTTGTTTTTCCCCTCCAGCAATGAAGAGACCAGGAGGATAAAATACATAGAGTCCAAATAAATGCTAAGCTTATCAGAAAATGTGCACATTTTAACTACCAGGGTCTATTACTCATATTATTTCCTTTTTAGATTGTCTATATTATTTGAGTATTTCTGTAAGTCATATATTCTAAATACATCCTGTCAGCTTAGATAACATGACTGGAGTGGTTTAAAAATCCATGTCGATGGTTTTTTCTATATACTTATACCACTTAAAATAGATTTATTTTTACAGGAGTTAGTTTCACGTGATAATGTTGTACTGAACTGTTTGGGTTTTAAGCAACAATAGAACAATTATGCTCTCTCTACCCACTGCTTTCAGACCTAAGTAATATGTCCTTTAAGAGTCAGCTCAAAGAAGCCAGAGACACCTTTCAATATGGACAATATATCTTAAGTGGTTTATGAAATAAGACTGGAATAAGGTGATCTGTGGGTTTTTGCAAACTAAACACAGCAAGCTTTGCTTATGAGTCTAATATTTTTGGTTTGGTGATAAAAAATAAAATGATATTTTCCTTAATACACAGAATGAATATCAAGTGTGGAAATAAGGCAAACATGCAAGTAACTATCATCCAAGTCAAATGGGGCAAGAAACTGGGTAAAATTCATAGGAATGGAAGATGAAGTAAATCCATTTGAAGACTGGACAGATTCTTATAGGTGAAGATTAGCAGAATCACCCACATTATAGGGGGACCAGGTGCTATGTTATAGGGATGATAAAAGACAGAGGCATTTGGAGGAACACTTTCCTTAAGGAACTGTGAAGTTTAAGCGAACTGTTCTTTTCTTCTTCTTTTTCTTCTTCCTTTTTTTATGTTTAAAAATAAAGACCATAAAATTCAAATGATTTTTTTTTTCTTTAAAAGGCAGGTTTAACACTCTGTCTCACAATATGGTAGAACTGGAAAGATAATGCCAAAAATCTAGGTTTGGACTGTTTTACAAAACTAAGTGCTAAAACACAAATGTAGACGGAAGGGAAAAGAGCCTTGAATTGCAAGCCATTCGCCCTGGGTTCAAAGACTGCCTTTATCATTGTTAAGGGTAGGAACTTGTAGGGCACATAGATGGCTCACTGGCAAAATAGAAATACTGACATCTACTGTGTTTTAATGAATCACCATGGAGTGAAGGTATTTTTAACTTAGAGTATAATATGTGACTATGTAAGGTAACTGATATTATGTCATTGTTTAATTCATTGAAGTAGGTATGGAAGATAAAAGTGCTGAGCATGTGTGTATGTGTGTGTGTTTGGGATCTGAACTTGGGATTTCTGAACTGATCTACATAAGCAGCCTTTTTAAATTTTAATTTTGAGACAGGGTCTTACTAAATAAGTTGCCCAGGCTAAGCTTGACCTTTTTATTTTTTTTTAAATTTTATTGTAATGGCATATTTTAGATGTACATAGTGATAACAGTCATCACAAGGGATTTGTACCTGTACATGATATATCTTGCTGCTGCTTTTTTTCCCGTTCCCCTCCCCTCCCTTTGACCTCTCCTCGCTCCCCGCTCCTCCCTCCTTATTTACAAAAGCTTTGTTTCTGTTTTTTCCTTCTATTCCTTATTTCTTTTGTCCCTCCATTTCTCCCCCACCCCGCCCTTGTTCCCCTTCCCATTTGAATAATTTCTTCCCTTTTCCAATATAATACATTTTAGTCTTTATTTACACTTTCGGTTTCTCACACCACAGAAACAATGCAGTATTTTTTTTTTTTTTTTTTGGTGCTGGGAATCGAACTCAGGGCCTTGTGCTTGCAAGGCAAGCATTCTAACCACTAAGCTAAATCCCCAGGCAACAATGCAGTATTTAAACATAGGTGTCCAATTTACTTCACTTCAGAGTATGTTCTCAAAATGCATTCATTTACCTAGAAACATCTCAAGATTATCATTCTTTATGGCACAGTAGTGCTCCATTGTATAAAAGAAACACATTTTCTTCATCCATTCATCAGTTGATGGGCATTTGGGCTGTTTCCAAGATTTAGCTGTTACAAAGTGTGCCACTACAAACATGGGTGTGCATATATCGCTGTGGTATGATGCTTTTAATTATTTTGGGAAGATACCAAGAAGGGGAATAGCTGGGTCAAATGGAAACTCTAGTCCTAGTTTTTTGAGGTACCTCCACTCAGATTTCCATAGTAATTGCACCAGTCTACCCTCTCACTAACAGTGGATAAGGGTTCTTTTTCCCCCACAGTCCCTCTAGCACCTCTTATTGGCTGATTTATTGATAAGGGTAAGATAGAAACTTATTCTTTCTGGAGTAAGATAGAAACTCAGTGAATCAAAGATCTAAACATTAAAACAGAAACATCAGATCTTCTGGAAGATAGAACAGGTAGAACTCTTAAAGACACAGGTGTAGGCAAAGACTTTATGAACAAA
>QZML01001700.1:24814-46715 GCA_016801275.1 Hystrix brachyura | reverse complement strand
AAATATCACAAAGAATCAACAACTGGAATCTCATCTCATTAAAAAACTTTTGCACAGCAAAAGAAACCACCTGCAGAACAAAGAGACAACCCACAAAGTGGGAAAAAAGTTTTGCCAGCTATTCCTCTAACAAAGGACTAACATCTCAACTATATAAAGAACATAAAAAAATCAGACCCCCCAAATTTGAAGACCCAATCCAAAAGTGGGCAACTGAAATGAATAGACACTTCTCAGATGAAGAAGTAAAAACAGCAAATAAACACATGAAAAAAGTGTCCAACATCACTGGTCATTCGAGAGATGCAAATTAAGCTTGACCTTTTGATCGTCTGTCTCACCATCCTGTATTGCCCTGATTACAGGCATGAGTCACCGCATCTGGCATGAGACACATGTTCTTGATTGGAAGAAAACACTTAAACAGTAGGTATCTTTTTCTTAAAACCAAATGCAGTATAAGTCTTAATAGCATGGCTGCTGTGCAAGTGAGATATTTCAAGGGTATAGAGTAAGATCTAGGCAATGAGAATTACTAATTAATGAGATGAAAGAAGAACAATGGATTTTAGCATGTTAAGAAAGACTGAAGATAGTTTGATTGAATTCGTTGGGAAAATCACAGAAATCAGAAAGATAAGGTACTTATTAGGTAATTTTATAACTGTTGGCTAACCTAGTCATTGACTATAGCTCATTTTGGTGCTACCCTTCACACTTTAATTGTAAAGGAAACAGCACTGCAGAGAATAAATAACTTCTCCAAGTCAAGCACAAACAGTGATAAGATCTGAAGTTCATTTGATTCTACAGTCCACTTTCTGCCATTCGTCGTGACGTTTATTTGTCACTGGGACGAAATACCAGACAAACACAACTTAAAGAGAAGAGGTTTACTATGGTTTAGTTTCAGAGATTAAAGTCCACGGCTGTCTGGCTCCAAGACAAAAACCACATGGCAGAAGGGTATTGTAGAGGAAAGCTGCTCCACACACAGCAGCTGGCCCACCTCCTCCACTGGGCCCACCTAACAGCACATTCAGCCATGAGCTTATTAATGACCGAACAGTGGGGAAGCTGCCACTCTCAAAACATCGGTCTTTGGGGGCTCCTATACATACACATCACAACAACTTGTTTTACAGGAAAAATTAATTCATTGTTTACATATGAAAATAAGCATATGAAATATAGAATGAAATGATGAAGATCTGAGTGAAACACATACTGTGCTGATTACAAAGACTTCAGAGGTGATAGTATCCCTGAAACAAAAGATATAGAGGAAAAGAACAGTTTTGAAACTACGACTCTAAGGAATGATTATTTTTAGAAAATGAGAGGAGAAAGTTGATTCAAGAAAAGAGTTAAACATTGGTGATCAGAGTGGCTAACTCAAGGAAACAACATTTCATTGTGATTAAAGTACAAAGTGTCATGAATTTGCATTATTAGAGTTTCCTCGAAAACAATATAATTGTAGTATTGTTTTAGCAATATAATTAGATGAGGAGGGTGTTCCCTGCTGAGGCATATATACCAGTGTTTTAATAAGCCAAATGAAAATACAAAATTTAGAGCTAGCATTAGTCTTTAAATTTCAGAGGAGAACCAATTTCTTTCCCTAGTTGGTGACATCTCTTTTGCACTTCAAAACTCCTCCTTTTCCAAATTCCTTCTGCTCTGCACAGAGAAGGCAAGAGATAAAGCCCTTCTTCCAGAAGGAAAATGTGGGTAGAAAAGTATCCCACAAGCTGAGCTTTTACAGACATTTGGTTGTAATTTTAAGAGATATTTAAATTTTAATTTATTTTTTAGCATAGAAAATGCTGCCAGATTTTATATCTCTTTGGCAGTATTTCTCTCTTTAAAAGCCTGTTATGTTCCATAGGCATTTCAAATTAGAAACAAAGCTTTTAAGAATTCAAAACACAACTGCTGGGACTCTCACCTTAGAGATTAGAACGCCAAATGGTAAGCAAAATAGAGCAAGTAAGATACCTTAGTTCATCAAGGACTTTCTTATGAATATCCTTGGTGAGTACAAAAATACTGATTTTCAAGAATGTTCATGTTTTGCCAGTTGCTGCCCATAAGACATTTCATTTTATGATGAGTTCAAGGTTGTGCTACCAGGTCATGTGATCAGAGAAATTAATAGAAAATTGCTGAAGATGCAGTTTTGGTGTTCTAATCAATTCATTAAATTTATCTAACTCCCTTTGTCAGGTATGCATAAATATGAAAGATCTTATATCTGATTCTCAATTTCTAACACTTAGAAAAGTTTCTCAGAGACAAAATATAGTCTAAATTTTACAACAAAGTTATTTATAGTGTTATGGGAGTTAAGCACCAGATCACAACTGATTGGGGAAAGTGACTATTAGTCTAGATATGTCAATTCCACTGGATTAAGAAACACTTAGCTGATGAGAAGAGCATGCTCTTAGATGTGTCTGGGTAGGTGCTGGAGGTATGACCTGGGTACTATTCATGGTCCCTCCTCCACCGTTCTCTGGCAGTCCCAGTTCTGCTCTCTACCACCATGAACTAAGCAGCTCTGCTCTGCCACACCCTTTCACCATGATGTTCCTGCCTCAGAGCTAGCTGGTGATGGACTGAAACTCCCCAAACAGTGAACTAAATTAAACGTCTCCTTCTTTAAATTATGGCTGCTAGTTATTGTGTCCTGACATTAAGAAAAGGTCACTAATACAAGAAAGTGAAAAAAGTTTTATGAAGGTTTTAAGTGAATATTTAAAGAATGCGTAGGATAACATAGGCAAAAATGCTGGGATTGGACATTCCATGAGAAACAAACAATAGAACTAAGTGAAGAAGTCAGGTAAAATCAGAAATATTTAAGGCAAACAATGTGAACTGTTGCCACACAAAATATGGATGGATGATAAAATCAGAGATATTTTGAGGCATTTGTAATGCCAAAATCGAGTGGTCTGTGTATAAAGAGTCCTCAGGAAAGCTATTGGTATTTAAGTTGGGAAAACACATTACAAATGTTATGTGGAAGACTGATGTGGTAATAGCATACAGATGGATGAGAAGAGCCTGCAGCTACTAAAGTTGACACTGCAATTTTCTAAAAATGTGTACAGGGTGAACTAAGATGGCAACCATGAAATTGGAGTGAAGAACTGTCCTAATCTGTGAAAAAAGTAGATATTTCTTAATATTTGAAATTTTTAGAAAAAGTCTTTGAACTCACAGATATTACTGCTACACTACAATGATGAAACAATAAATGTCTAGGGCTGCAATCAGTATTCTAGAGAATAATGGTTTAACATATTATTAAAATATTATTAAAATAACATATGGGTGCATATATATCATGACAGAAATATTTTGCCTATGTTGAAATTCAGTTATTTTTCTTAACATCATGTTTTAAGAAACTTTTTTTCTTTTCTTTTTAGATATGAATCTTTAATCAGATATGCAGAACACTTTCCCCTGACCTGTGGCTTTTCTTTCTTTCTACTAACAGCACCTTTTATAGGGCAGAAGTTTTAATTTTAATGTAGTACATCTTAATGATTATTTGTCATTCACTGATTGTACTTTTAGCATTGTATCAAAGAACTGGAGTGGAGTGTCACAAAGGTAATGGGTACCAAGAAAGCTTGCCATGAGTTCCTTTAATATTTCTGGGGTAGACTGTAACTTTAATTCAACAAGCAATCTGGTTTTCATTGATGGAGGCGGTGATTCACTGAGAAACCATCACTGAATTCCACTTTAACATGAAATGGTCGCAAGAGAAGTGTTAATTCAAGTCCTGAGTAAAAGTATATTCTTAACATAACAAAGTTACTTGTCTTTTTTTATCTTATGCATGCCTTTCCTAACTTTCCTTTCATTATCCTTTGAGATGATTCTCATAGGTCATATGAGAATGACTCTTGTTTTATACTTTTGAAATATATATTAGGGTGTTTTTTTTTTCCCCTCTGAAAACTGAGTCTACAAATGCTTCTGAAGTGGTAAAATGCTTATAGCTGAAAGTGAATTTGAAAGATAATGTAATCCATTCTCCTGTTAAGGATCTCCCAACTTACACCTATACTTAAAGATTTCTTCACTCCAGATCTATGTTTCTAATCTATATGCCTGAAATGCTTACCAGCAATTTGCTAAATACACTTAGTTTTGTCATGCTTTGGAATAATCTTTTTCTATGTTTATGCTTGGGATGCTCCATGATGCTAGACAGCAATCACGTGACCAGAGAGACTCATTATCATCAATCTCAGAAGGGCACCCAAACAACGTTTCAATGTTAGGTTTGCTCTCCCTCTCTAACACCTATTTCCCACTTTTCTCTAAGTCTTAAACTTGCTATCCCATTCATCCCAATACAATTTCACTTGATAAATTTGTTTGATGCGGTTTTACCAAACTACAAGTATTGAACGTGAGCTCTCTCATCTTCCCATAAAAAGAAAAAAAAAGAAATCTACAAGCCTAGCAGCCCCTCCTTTCCACTTCTCTTTCCGTTACACTAGAATGGTTACCCTCTATCTAAGAATCTCATTTATTGACTTCTACAAAATTATTTTCTTTTACGACACATTCTCTTTTCATATCACAAATTTATTCTTTGCTCTAGAATAATTAATATTAACAAGTAATCATGCTTCCATAGCTTGCCTATCTAAAAAAAAAATTGTTCTTGACTTCTTAATGACAACTACCCCTTTATTCTCCTGCTTTATATAACTTGATGCCCCAAAGACACTGTCTTTCTGAATTGTCCTTACTCACTTTTCAGTCTATCTCAGTATGTTTTCAAACTTTTTCATTGCAATAAAATCACTCTTATTAACGGGCTTTGTGGTGGTAAGGCTGGAATGCCAACTTGATTGGCTTTGAGGTCTGAACTTGGGGTTCATCCAGAGAATTAGTGGAGTGCATTAACAGGTGTGTCTGGGGGGGTCACGGAGTTGTGGTCCCTTGTTCTTTCCTATCTGGCACTGTTCTTCTGTTTCCTGGCCACCATGAACCAAGCAGCTTTGCCCCATCACACCCTTCTGCCATAATGTTCTTGCTTTGAAGCAAGCCAACCATGGACTGAATTAAACTTTCCTCCTCAAGTGGCGAGTGTCAGATAATGTGCTGTAGTGACAAAAAAGCTAATTCAAAAGAATGTTACAAGGATCGGGGTCATTTATGTGACTGCATCTGACCATCTAATTTAGAAACATTTGGAACGGGTTTGTGGGAAGAGTTTGGAAAGTTTAGGAGATAAATGGTAGACAAACCCTAGAATGTGGTAAGCAGAGTTTGGCAGGCAATTCTGATCAGAGTTCAGACAACGAGGATACCGATAAGAATGGGGAAAATAAAGGTCAGATTTAGGAAGTTTCAGTTTGGAACAAGGACTCCACTGGGAGTTGGACTAGAAGCCATGTGTGTTTACACTGGTGGAAAATGTGTCTACATTTGGCTCATGTCCTGAGATTTTTGCAGAAGTCTGAGATTAGGAATGATGTATTAACCTGGTGGAGGAAATTCTGACAGAGTACAATGATCAGACTGTGGCAGGGATACTGCTGGCTGCTTCCAACCAGATTTATAGTGAGAATCAGAGGAAAAAAGCAGAGCAGAATAAATAAAAAATCTAAATCTCAGCTCAGAAACAATCACACATAAATTCTCTCCCAAAGGGGGCATGGCTGTTGAAGAAATTAGCATCATTACAAAGAAATCAATTTTTCCATTTTCCTTTTTCCCTTCCTAAATCTGCTGTAAATAGGGAAGGGCTGGGGAGCGGAAGGGAGGGATGGGGAAGAGGGAGGGGGACCAAGATACATTATGTACAGGTACAAAATAACCATGATGAATGTGATGATTATATATACAATGTACCAATACATGGTATTGGTAAAAAAATAACAATTAAAAAAAAAAGAATTCATACTGAAAAAAAAAAAAACTGAAAAAAAAAAAAAAAAGCACGTGCTTTGTACAAGAAACAGTTTCCTTGAGGGCATCTCAGAAACCCATTAACTCACCTGTTGGAGGCTCAGAGATGCAAAATAGAAACTTCATTTAAGAAGATGGCCCCTGCCTGACATAGAATTGGATTCACCAGGATCCATTTCCCTCTACACTGCCATCCAGGCACTCAGAGGCTGCAACAGCCTAAGTCCAAGAGTGGCTGACTAGACTTCTGACTGCTTTGGCAGCAGACCTGGGTGCTGTCCACATGATACTGATTTTACTGGCATGCACAATGCAAGAGTTGTGGGGTCAGGAAGGGTTCCACCCATACTTCAAAGGAAGCCCTCTGAAACTAGGCAAGGAGGCCCTGAGAGAGGAGTGTGTGAAGCTGTGGGAATGCAATCAAAGTTGCAAAGGTGAGCCCAAGAAATCAGAGGTGCCAAGAATGTTGACAGACTGCCAAGGAAAGCTGAAGGACATGATTGGAACCAGCCGGAGAGAGAGATCATGTGCACTGCAACCTACAAACCCGTAGGGGTAGGCCATCCATTCCACTTGAAACTCACATTTTACCACCATGTGCTCTACCTGCCATATAAAGGGCCACAGTACTCTTTGTTTGCCCTGCTGAATTTCAGTCTTGCTTTGGTCCCGTTAATTTCTATTACTTTATTCCTCTCTTTTGGAATAGGAATGGTTAAAATGTGCCATTGCACTTTGGGATTATTTAATGTGTTTTTAAATGAATAGCTAAGAGTTTACCTTGACTCTCAGAAGAGATATGGACTCATGCTTTTGAAAAGTGCTGAAACTTTTAAGACTTTGAGGAAGGGGTTGTTGTGTTTCTGGTTGTATACAGGATAGTTGTATTATGTTAGAAAGAATTAAGAACTTGCTATTGTCTTTATTTAGAGATTAAGAATGGGTGAAGGAGATGTGGTTGGGTATGAAGTTGAAAGGGTGTGGGATGTAGTTAGGATGAAACGTCAAATTGACTGAATTTGGGATCTGCACAGCGAATCAGGGAAACTCAATAGAGGATATGTTTGGCTGGGGCAGGGATGTGTGGTCTTCAGGTCTACATCTGGTGTTCTCACCTATTCCTCTCTGACCCTGTTCCCCTGATCTGCTTCCTGGACATAATTAACTAAGCAAGTTTGCGCTTCACAACCATTTGCCATAATTTTCTTGCCTTGGAGCAACTAAATCCCCTTAAAACATGAACCGAATTAAATTTCCTGTTTTAAGTTGTGGGTGTCAGGTATTGCGTCCCAGTGAGGAAAAAGATGACTAGTACAACCTTCCTATTGTCAAATTCAAGAAACAATCTCTGTCCTCATCAGAGTCCACTTTTTCACTGCAATCAATATTCTCCAACTTTCTTTTAAAGGAATTTCTTCTTTTGCCTCTGTCACTTTCTTGAGTATATTCAAAGCCCTCTGGTTCCCTGTAAGCACAATGTAATAGCTCTTTGTATTCTATCAATTCAGCAAATAATGAAGTAGATGTTTGGACCAATGTACAAGTTCTCTTGTCTTTCTGAATATTATATATGATACTATCTACTCATATTGCTTTTAATATTCTTTATAATATTTACATGCAGATGATTCATTTGTATCTCGGAGCTTCAAGTATGTTCATTTACTAACTTAAAGACCTACTTAGAAATCTAAATCATCTGAAATCTGCAATGTAAAAACTGAATTCTCAATTTTTCTCCTCAAATCTCTAAATTAACAGTATTAACTATTCTATTTAAACTAACCACATGTAGTTCAAACTACTAAACTGGAATTTATCCTATATTCTTCTGTTTTTTCTTATTCAGAACATCAACTTATCATTGGATACTGAAAATGTTATCTTCAAAAGATATCTTAAATCTGTCTAGTTCACTGTCAACACCACAGTCTAATTCTTTACCATCTTTCACCCAGCAGCATTCTAAAACTTTGGTTTCCTATAGTTTATTTGCTCCGAACAACTTGCCATCATAGATAGGTAGGTGACCTAAATGAGTAAAGCAGCTTGGGGGGTAACCATGGTAAACCAGAAAAAGCCAGCCCAGCCAGGGAGGGGATGCTGTCAATTCATTCAATAGAAGTTGCCACAAAAGTATATTGGTTTCAGTTGCCAAATATAACAAGGGAATTAAAAAAAAAAAAGCTGTGTGAGGGGGATAGTTACGGGTGTGAAATTTCCTGCGTTTTAAATGTTGGCTCCATTTTTTAAAAACATTGTATGCTTAAAACAAAACATATCTCCAGTCCAGATTAAGCTGCATGACTGCCAATTTACTTTCTCTGCAGAAGAGATCTGGCTCCTCTTTACCTCCTTAAAGTCATCCTATGGTTTTCTCTTTACACTCTATAACTGAGCTTCACCCAATCTATATTTTCCTGGAATAATTCAAGTTGTTCCTAAAAGTAAAGTGCTTTCTTCCCAGCAGGCTAGACACATATAAGTTTTCCAAAATCAACAGGAGTAGGACCTTCAGAAATTGGGTTGGTTCCTGCAGAAATACATCTTTATTCTATCTCACAGAATCTTGTTTTGTATTTTATTTTTTACTTTGTGATAATTTTATAAATTTGTGATTATCAGGTGTGTGACCTGAAACTCACTACATTTCAATGTAATTTAGTAATTATATTACTATTACATGCTTTTATTTTTAAGTGTATATTGATAAAGCATACAAATAACTAATTGTGGGTCCAAGTCAATATCAATATTCATCATTCTATATATTATTAACACATTTTTGAATGTTCATAATGTCACAAGCTCTCTTATTACTACTATGCAAGCATTATCTCATGAAATCTTCCCAACCCATAAATAAGTATTATCATCTCCATTTTTAGATCTGAGGAAACCAACTTTTTCAGAAGACAAAATAATCTATGTCAAGTACAGGACTTGGACGAAATTTGTTTAACTTCAAATCCTAATGCAGTGTAATGATTAAATGTGGAAATGTTGGAGTCCTGAGGTCATGTTCAAATTCTAGTTCCATCACATTTTTGGCTGGAAACATGGAGCTTCAGTTTCCTTATTTGTAAGATGCGGATAAAATAAATATTTAGATGACTTTATAACTGATAAAGAACACGGTTCAAAAGAATTAGTAAATTGCCTACGGTCTTTAGTCTCTAAAGTATCATTGTTAATCAGTGAAGGTGAGAGATACAGTTGGTTGATTTAGATTAAGTAATTTATTGGGGTCAAGATTTAACCAATTTATTGTGGTCAAATTTTAACCAGATGCCAGGCACTTTAAATTTCACCTTGGTGTATTTCTTCAAATGTTATCTGTTTTAATTCTGGGAGGTGCTTCTGTAAATATTGCAGAAAAATATAATTATACTAATGTTAAGTAATACTATTGAATACATATCCAGGTATAGCAAAATGCAACTTTAAGTCTTGCTAAGGATCCAAAGGGATAAAATTGTAATAGGTACATATTCTGAGAACTATCCTTTGCTTCATAGGGAAATTTGTTAAGAGTATCATTTGTAGTTCACATAAACAAAACATAAAGAATAAAGACTACAAGCACATGGCGTGTATAAATATTGTCAATAATTTAAAAATAAAATTTAACATACAAAAGATATCTATGTAAATAGATATAAATGAATTCACATTTAATATATTGATAGGAGTTTTTTGTCTTTAGATTTTGTTTCCTTTTGGTGCTATTTTGGATCAAACTACAGCCCTATACACTCTAGCCAAATCTTTTTATAACTGAGTTACATTCCTAGGTCTTAAACAGATATTTTATTTTGTATTTGTAAAGTGCTATAATCAGGGGACCAAAAAAACCCCTCAAAAATCTTAAAAAAATATTAATTATAGGTAAATTAATGGCTTCCACAATATATTATATACATTGCCTGATTCTTCAGTAAACTTAATTTCCAATTAATAGATATTAAATGTATTGTGGAGATAAAATTGATAACCAAAGTGCATTTATTTCTGAAAAATGCAAATGATGTTTGTATGTGTACTATAGACTAAATTCAAGGCCTCCTGCATGCTAGGTGAACTCTGTACCACTCAGCTGTGTGCCACTCCCTTTTTTTTTTTAAAACTTTTTTTTTTTTTTGTGTGCTCCACACATACTGAGGGGCGATCATATGTATTGTTTTTTCTACCCAAATGGATTATAGTGTATCTGTAATTCTGCAGTGTGAATTTTTCATGGAGTAACCTTGTTTCTTATAAGCAAATATGGCTCTTCTTTATCTTTTAGCCTATGTATCCTACCGTCTGTTAATATCAGAGTATATTTGGTGATTCCTCTGTTGATGGACATTTAGATTGGAGAAAACCCAGAAACAATACTGAGATAAAATCTGTTTTTGTATATATCTGGTTACTTCCTAAAATTCAATCTTGCTTCATTGTTCTTTCTTTCAGTTTTTTTTTTTTTTTTTTGCCAGGAATCGAACTCAGGGCCTCATTCTTGCGAGGCAAACACTCTAACCACTGAGCTAAATCCCCAGCCCGCCCCTCCCTTTTTAATTCTAGTTTGAGAAAGGATCTAAATAAATTACCCAGTCTGAACTCAAACATGTGACCAACCCTCCTGGCTTATGCTCCAGAGTAGCTGAGAATACAGGTATGTGCCCCATTTCACAGCTACAAATAATTTGTTTATAGAACACTGACTAGAGGATTTTACCAGCATTACAACATTTAAGACTTAATATTGATTGTGGTTAATTTTATTTACATGTTACAGGAAAAGAAGATCAGGCAGATGAGATGGAACAACTCACCCAAGATCAGATACCATAAATTGAAAGCAGCAGAATTTGAACTAAACACATGACTTCAAAATCTGAATACCATGAATTTTCACATGTTATATGACCAAAAATTAACCATTCAATCTCCAAAAGAATGTCTTGATAAAACTGAAATATAATTTATGTGGTCACTTTAAAATACTGATATATTAATAATAGTAGCACATCAATAGAAACTAGTTCTTATGACTTGAAGTCATAGGTCTTCATTTACATGTTTTAAGTTTTTAAATTAAAATAAAAACTGACAAGATAAATAAAGAAATCATTAAAATATTACCTAAAATCTGATCCAATTCTCTTCCCATTTTCTGGTTCTCCTGGATCTGGGCATAGATTGGAAGCAGTTTTAATACCTCCCTCATTTACTGTATATGAAGAAAAAAGAGAGAAGAAACAAAATGTGTGATTAGAAAATCAAGGATATTAATTTAAAAATCTACCTGTCTATTCCAATATTTTTGTCATTTCACTCACTATTATTTAAATATAGAAAGTTAAATGGTAATTTTTTTAAGCAATAATGAAGGTAAATGCCTATTTTCCATTTATGGAGCTATCAGATCTTCAAATTGATGTTCATTTTCAGTGACTTATACTATTCTGAACATTAATACATGAACATCTAACACTTTATTTTTAATTACAACCAAACTGCAAAACACATTTCCAGTGTATCTGTACTAGAATTTCAATTAAGTATTGCCACAATAGAGGGTAGTACAGTATCATTTGGTTTCCTGTTATTTTTAAAGTTGCAATAGAAAAATAAGACACTATAGAAAAGGTTTAAAGTCATTGGTACCTCTGCATTTGGTGCAGAACAAAGCAATTTGGTCTGCCAACCATAAACAATGGTGTAAATTACTAAATATATCATTGGATTACATTATAATTCTGAAAATCAAACTAATGTCTTTTCCCTCAAGCAATATCCATGACTACCTTTTCCATAGCCTTTGTACACATTTTCAGCAGCACTAACTTAATGAAACATTTATCAAAACTTTTCATTGAATATGATCACATTAAACAAGTAAATCTGTAAGACAGATTTTTTAAAAGTGTGAAAATGACTAAATCTGATACTTGTAATTCATCTGAAAGATGTTGTTATTAATTTAATCCTATAGCAAACTGGAGAATAACTCCTATTGTTTTGCGCTTTATCAATCTGTCTGCTCTTTAAAGAAAACAGTAGTATCTAAATAGAGACTACAGAGGAAAAAAGAAACTAACCCTTACAATGATTTTTCCCTTACACTGTGGACTGGAATGACCTGTAAAGCACAAAGATTCCTAGTTCTACCTCGAGATGTTCTAATGCAATTAGACTACACCCTGGGCAGCAGAGTTTTTTGTTTGTTTTATTTTTGTTTTGTTTTTGTTTTTAAATAACTCCTAAAACGATTCTAATGTAAAATGAAAGTTGAGAACTATTGGACTTCTAAACCATTTGGTCTCTACTGGTCACTGTTTCCAACGTGATGGATCAAATAGAGAGCTAACAGGTGGTGTCCCAAGAGTCATAACATAGGAAAGCAGTGATTCTCACAGTTACATGAAAAGAATGTATCTATGTTTTATCATTCTAAAATTACTTTCCTAAGTATCTCCAACAAAATCCTTCTTACCAACTATATTTTATGCTCATTGATTCAAAGCATGTAGTATTTTTTGCTTTTCTTGGTCCTCTAAATTGCTATTCAATTCTTCTTAAACTTTCTGTTTTTTAAGGTACTCTCTTACATTCATTCATTTCACTGTAGTGGACTAATTTAAAGGTGTTAACCCACAACCATACATATTTTGAGTTTCTTTTTTTGCTTCAAAAACTACTGTTTTGCTAATTACTTCTTATGTATGTCTTTTTGTCTTTTCCAAGCATTGTTTTTGGTCCTTCAGTGGTCTAATGGATCATCTTCCAAAGTTCCAAATGGCATCGGATATGCATGCTCGAATTCAACCTAATCATCTTGACATTTTTGTGACACCTTTATCATCTACCTCCAATCTAACGTGAATAAGAGTGAAGATTAAGCTTCCAAAAACATAGTTTTTATAACTGCTCAAATGACTCTGTTTTCTAAGTCAATGTATTTCTCACTAGGCACCAAGATGGATCTTTTAATCAAATCCAACTGCCTGTAATTGTGCAATTCTATAATTTTGTTGATCAGATATTCACCTTTTATGAAGTTGCTTTTTGTCTATGTCTCCATATTTCCGAATTTTTTTCTCTTTAGCTATCTAAACACTAACATTTTAAAATGCGACTCATGCCCCACTTCTTCCAAAAGATAAGCACTCATTTTTACCATGCTATTCTATTTCCTCTTTTTATATAACTGGGTGTATTTTACTTGGACAATTTTATGTTGCATTTTAAAATTATTTTATAGTATTATAAAGTATTAGTTTCACATTCCTTTAGTAACCTAAAAAAGATTTATGTTTGAGTGACGATACCACATGATGTACTCATGATGTACTGTTTTCGACAAATAGAGCACTTTTTTATGAGAAGATATTCTTTTTCTAACCATTGAAAGTCTTTTGTTCAAATATGACTCCTTTAACTGGACTGGAAATGAGGAAAAGAGGTGGCAGGACTTAGGCTTAAATATTTTATTCAACTACAATACATATCATAGATGACTGCATAGTATGCAAATGATTTGTGAATATAGGATCAGAAAATATAAATCAGAAAAATCCACTTTTTCATTTCACTGTCATTATTGTCTCAAAAAGTTCAACTATGTTAAATATCGTTACATGAATTTGGATGATACTTGACACATCTTACTTGTGTCAGGAATTATTCTACATATCGTATATTTACTAATTGACTTGATCACTACAACAACATTAAGGGTAACTAACTATTTTGTATTTCCTACAAATGAGGAAAGTAAAGCATAGAGAGATTAAGAAATGTCTCAAATTCATACTGCTAGTTTCTGCCGAAGTCTGCATTTAAGTCCAGGCCAACTTTTGAGCCCTATAGCCTGTCCAGTCAGCTTAGCAAAGCAGAATCTATGTTCTTATAAACACATCAAAAAATTCTGATAAATATATCACCTTAAAATATAAAGCATACTTAGAATTTCACTACTTTTACCTAATTCATCCCAATTCTTGTGAGTTTAAATGTCAAGTCATTTTTAACTCTTTGGAAGCGTGCATTTAAATCACTGCTTTTGGACATTTTCAATTGAGGAAAGACTTCTCAATTTAAAACATACAGATAAACGGAGGGCTTCTGCATGTTATATGTATTTAATACTTATTAGTTATAAATGCTTAAAATAAAAAATCAATTATGACCAAACTATATAACCTCTTATTTTCTCTGATACATTTTCTTAGCAAAGTGATGCTAAGATACTTGAATGAAGCTAGTACTCATTCTGCTGTCATTATGTAATGCCACTGAAACAATGGGACAGATTTATCATTTGTACTTCTTTTAATTTGAATAGTAACTTACAGTATGGTGAGAATATGAGTGCTCTTTACAATCAAAGTATATGAAGAAGGTGCTGCACCTTAAGAAAGTATTCCTATGGAAAGTTTCTTTGGTTTTTAAGGATATTTTCATTGTTGTTATTGAAGAAATATGAATCCTTTCTTCCCCACAAAACAAAACAAAGTGGACAGAATTTATAAGATTTAAAAATTGAACAATTTATTTTTATAACACTAACGTATCTTGGTTATATATGCTTATACAATATGCCTCAGGTACCTTGATTTACTGTATTATTTTATATTCTAACTTAGCATACACTACAAAATTATGAAACACCAAAATGCAATATTGCTATTGTAACTATGTTTTATTAAGGATTATGATTCGGTATAGCATGCAATGTAAAGATAAAAATAAGTATATTCTGACTAAAATTCATTCCAAAATTACCTCTTTCAGATGTTTAACTTCCACTTGTCTTATATTTTTAAAATTAGAATATTTTTATTATTTTTAAAATACACTACTTTCTGAGTTCACCATGGATCCCAACAGTGTGTTAATTTATACTAATAAACTTAGTACTCTACAAAGAATTGCTGTTTAACATATTTAGCTTCCACATAAAATTGGATCCTGTGGCTGAGATTGTTTTATTCATTCATTTATTTTTCTTATTCTATCACGGTGGTTCCAGGGAAGAACTGTGGAATGAATGGATAGTATGAATGAATGAAAGTATGGTTTTGAAATAGAAAAGAAAAACACAACCATTTATGAGAGGCTCATAGTTTATTAATCCCACTTTAATATTCTACAAGGACCCAATAGATACATTGGAAAGACTCCTAGCCATTAAATTCAACATTTAAAAATATAACATATACTATAAAATATAATACTTTATTTTTAATGCTTTATGATTTAGAAAAACTATTTTTTCCTTTCTTGACAACCCAGAATTTTTAAGAGTAAGTTTGACAAACCTAAAATTTTTAACAATAAATGAATAATTTAAAGTTTAGGCATTAAAACTGAAAAAATTATTTGAATTATTCCTTTAAACAACCAAACTCTACCCATAAACATCACTGGAGCTTCTTGAATATCTTGTTAATTCATTTCTTAAACTATAAAGATGGCACTGTAGAGAGAGGGGATTTGGCAAGTATGTATTTTATATCCTCCATTATTATTCTCACTTTTACTCAGGCCAATAACAGAATTGATCATTTTTAATATAAATAACCTTTTTTTAATTTGAAAGATGTGTATCATATAAAAGTTTTCTTTCCTTCAATTATTTTCTCAGGTGTTAAAAAATGATACCAAGAGATGAGGATCCAATGCTTATTTGAGAATAGACATATAGTGATGATGAAAATTGAAATGATATAACACTTTCCTACAAATAACCATGAGACAATATAGTTTTAAATCTAGTCATTCAATACTTGAGAAACAAACTTCTGCAAAATAAAATTTTAGATGATGTTGTCTGCTGTTTTGCAATCATAAACACTTTGCCATCAATACTTTGTTTTCATTGATGTAGCAATATTTTATGTACAAAAATAAAGCCAAAAAAGTGAAAGAATTTAATTTTTTTCCACGAAATACAATGGATTATCCAAACTTGTTTTAAAATTATGAAGTAAATCATCCACATTTTTTACACCATATTAACATTTTGCCTGATGACCTTATAGCAAATATTCTTTTTTCCTGGTGATGTAAAAGTTTCACTCTAACTTTCCTTTTTATTCACCTTTACAGCTCATGAAAACAATGAAATATGTATTTTCATTTAGGCAATAAACTAGTAAGTATAGAAAGTTACATATATCAAATGACACCTAGATGAATGTTAAATTACTCAGTGTAAATAGACTAAATTTCCCAGAAAAATAGACTGAATTTCTCAGAACATCTGACAGTTGGAGACATGAAGCATATTAAATGACATTTAAGTAGAGAAAATCAGAATAGAGTAAATTATTCTTATATCTTGTGATTCTACTTAAAATTCTAAAATGAATACATGGGCCAGACAGATATTAGGAGAAGTGTCATAAACTTAATATTTAATTCTCCAATCTTTTAAATTTTATTTCACGTTTATATGATGAAATTTGATATGTTGGAATCATCTCACTGGGCAACTTCCTCTACTCACATATTCTATTACAAAACATATGCATTTCTTTCCAATGTGTATCAAAAGATTTGTCTGAATTGTGAAAAGGTTTACTTCAAAAATTCTCATATGTACATGCAAAAACAGTGAGGTGGGAATTTCTACCAATTACTATTAATTTGCCTGACAAACATGTATAGCTTTATGAAAAATACTACTCCATGCATGTAGATAAGTATTTTTATTCAGTGAATCTTCTAACCTGAGGTTATTAAATGAAATTCAGGTGTTCTAAGCCCTGAATTTGTGAGTAAAAGTGTGCTTCAAAGCAGTGAATAAAAATTAATCTATTAAATCAGTAATTATCAAAATACTTAGTGCTTGAATAAATTAATTTAAAATAAAATATTTTTCTTACAATTGGTATATTATAAAGAAGACGTTCCTTAGGAAAAAATATCTGTGAAAATTTTGATATGGTAAAATAAGGATTCCTCAAGGAAGCCACCGATTTTAGAAACATTACTAACTTTACTTCACATCCTAGAATTACAAAGCTTGTCATCACCACATGAGATGGAAGACTCTGTTTTACAAACTGAAATATGGAATATATTTTAGCAAACCAATCTGTGGTTGGGAAATTACATTTTAATTCATTAATTCAATACACATTTAAATACAATAAAATACTGAATAATCATCATGCAAGTTATATAGATATTAATGCAGTTAATTTGGTAAATGAACAAACATTTTGATAAAACACACACAAACAACACAGACACCACAAACTTCACTCTTGCACTAGAGAAAGTAACAAAAAAGGAGTACACTCACAGATAGAAAACTTGTTGCTGTTGTCTTTCCCTGGAAACAATTTAAATCCTCTAGATTTAAAATCTATGGCCTTTTTCACTAGTTAAGAAAACAAACAAAAACATGTATCAGGAAATACAATTTGAAATGAAATTCAAGTTAACAAATTTTGTTAGCATGGAATTATGCAAATTAAAGAAACTGCTTTCTTAAGCCTGATACAGGACACCCAGAGGTAAATAAAAAGTAAATAAATAAATAAATAAATAAACAATATAACCATCTGTAGTAAAATACTAAGCAGTGTACAAAAAGTTTAAATATTATTATTTAGGGAGAAACCTACATACACAATTAGGAACTTTTAAACTATTCAAGTTTTCATATCAAATCAAAACCTTAATACTTCATAATAAACCACATGAGTTCATCAAATTTTGTGGAATAAATTGGACTAGAAAAACAAATAATGCCATGGCTTTGGAATACTGGGAAGACTTTCATGATCTTGGGATTTAAAATAAGTTAAATTACCTAAAATTTAGTCCATTTGAAATATCCACTAATATTTAAGAAAAATGACATAATTGGAATATCTATATTTTAATATTTCTGCAAATAAATAATTGTCCTTCATTATCATCATTTTTAGACACTATGATGTCTGTCCACAGTGCACAGAATATATAAAACTCTTCTACAACTCTTTGGAATCTTGCTACTATTTGGGTTCTAGCGATACTCTGAACCAATGATACTGAATGTCAATATCATAACATACGAGATATTACATTGCGGACTGTATCAGAATAAACGCAAAAGGACAGTCTAAGAAAAGTCGATACATACTCATTCAACGGAGTAGCCTAAGAAATGATTTAACAGACATGGAATATGTTAATATTTTTCAAGGAATTTGGAAAAAGAAAAAATTTTTATTTCCTTTTAGTGTAAATATTTAACTACAATTGCTTATGAATTTTAAAAAGTAGTAAAAAATATTTTAGAAGACTACCTTATTTAAACATTTAATTGATACTAAGGGAAATAAAAATATCTATTTAATTAAAACTTCATTAACTAAAAAAGTTATGGAATCTGACCCTATATTTAAATATCAATTATTTACTTTTAAAAAAACATGAACAGTAATACAAGTGGTATATTCAACTTAAACAATTATAACTTAGGGTATTTTACATATTGTTTTTTATGAGGTTTGTAGTGAAGGTCTTAAATGTAATGGAATTAGATTTTATTCATTCTATAAATCCGAAAAAAGCAAAAGTTTTTATTTGATATCAGTAGTTTAAAATAATCCTTTCATTAATTCTACTCATTTAGTTCAATTTTGGGTAATTTATTGTTTTAGAAACATTTGAATGTGATTTTTTGCATTATTAATATTTTCAAAAGTAGGAAGATGGAGACAGGTTTTGGTGGTTACTGGACTATGTAGATAAGAACTATTTATGTATCCTATATAAGTTAATGGAAGAAAATGATTGTTAGAACAGGATCAAGATACCTGATTCTTGGTATTTATTAGCTATGAGATTTGGGACAAGGATTTGTCTTTTTACCTCAGTTTCTTCTCTTAAAATAAGAAGCTAAGACAAGAGGACTGTTCATTTTCTTTAGGATTTTCAAGATTATTAATCTGTGACTCTTACAGTGAAGGGATTACTATGACTCGATCAAGCAATTCTTTTTGTGTGATTCTCCATCCACAGCCCAATGGTAACCTAAAGTTTACTTCTAGGGAAGTATTCAACTACTCTAAATTTACTTATACTACTTGTGAAATTTCCTACTGCCTCAAAACACCTTCAGCAAAATTTGCATTTTATATTTGGTGGCATAGTACTAGATTTTCCTATTCCAAACATGGATCATAAGTATGAATCTACTTCCATTTTTATCTACATTATACAGCTTTACCTTTTAAGTACTATAAATGACTCTGAAGATTTCATGGTGGTTTTAATTCAAATCTTTTATATTAAAACAATAAAGAACATAAATAAAAAGATTGCAATCCCAAAAAGAAAATTGCAGAGGAATATTCTACAGGTCCACTGCCATAAATAATGTTGCTCTATTATACAAGGTGTGATCACAAATATAGTGTTCATACAAAGAATTGTTAGAATATGACAGATCCCTCTATTTTCTGGAGATCATCATGTTGAGAAAAATAAGTTAGATTCTGAAAGACAAGTATCACCTAAAATGATTTTCCTACAATCCAAAAGAGATGCCAAGAAACTAGAAAGGAGATTATTAGACAAGAAGAAGGGAAGAAATGGAAGTGAGGGACAGTGTAAGGGCAGACAATGGGGGCATGAATTTGACCAAAATGCATTATACACATTGAAATCCCATCCAAACAATGAGAAACTGGGGAACTTTGTGCAAGGAAGGTAATGGGAAGGAGTGATTAAAGTATGTTACATGCCTGTAAAAATCTGTCAAAGTGAAACTTACTTATTTGTATAATCAACATGCATTTTAAAAAGGTAGAAATATTTTATTACAATAAAAGACACACTGGTATCAATCCCCCACCCCCTTGCTTGAACACATTTATCTCATTGTTCTCGCCATTTTCTGAAGCAGTTCTGCAAGTCTTTGTTCAAGAGTGTCTTAGTTGCTCTGTCACAGCTGCCTAGATATCCTGAATTGATTCAAAACTTACCATGGCTATTTTGACTTTGGGAGAGAACCAGAAGCCTCAGGGTTCCAAATACATCGCATAAGATACACAAGGACTCACAATAGTGTTTTTATGAGCCTGGCTTTCTGTTGGATAGCACCAGGTAGCAGCATTCACTGCATTTTTTATCATGCTTCCTAAAGATATTCACGAAAGAGGACTTCCAGAATTGCTTGAGAAAGTGGCAAGATAATCCTAGCAGTCTGAGATGCTGAGGCAGGAAGATTGCAAATTTGAATCCAAACTGAGCAATTTATGAACTTAACAAGACCCCATTCAAAATTAAAATAAATACAGGAATAGAGCTAATAGTTCAATGCCAAGGCCCTGGTTCAATCCCTAGTAGCACATACCACACACACACACACACACACACACACACACACACACACACACGTGGCAAGAACAATGGGATGTGTGTCCCATGAGGGAGAGTATTTTGAGGGGGGTTAATGGAAATATTTTGCACTGTAATATTTTTAATTTAAATATTCACCGTGTGTTTTTATTACCTCTTGTATGTGTGGGTTAGGAAGTTATATATACAGGAGGGGGCAGGTTTATCTTCATACCTATATCTAAACTGAATTGTTTGGTTATATGAAAAAAGTGACAACATCTGCAGATAAAAACAAGTGAGCTCTTCTAGCCAGGACAGAATCACTTCAAAGAATAATTTTAAATACTTTCCTGGTTTTAAAAGGAAAACCTTTTAGAAGGTTTCTTCCTTCTTTCCTTTCTAGCATCTATATATGCATTTATTTTAAATTTTAAAATATCTACATTGTTAAAAGTAAAAACTATAAAATAAGTGTGGTGGTACACAGCTGTAATTCTAGCATTTTGGGAGACTGGAGCAGGAAGATAGCAAGTTGAAGATCAGTCTGGGCAATTTAGAAAGACCTTGTCTCAAAATGGAAAAAAAAGTAAAATTAAAAAAGGACCGGGCTATATTTCAGGGTGAAGCTGCTGAGTTTGATCTCCAGTAATAATAATAATAATAAACTACAGCAACTTTAATGCAGATACAAAGATGGAGATCAAGAGACTATCCCTTTTAAAATAGGTGTAAAACAAATAATAATATATGCTTTAAATTTGCACAAATTTTAAAGTATGTTAAACAGTAAACAAATGCTTTAGAACATTTTAATAAAACATAGTGTATATTTTGTGAATAAAATGATAAATTTTATTCACAATAAAATGATAAATCACAATAAAATGATAAATCTTGCAAATTACAATTACAAGACCCTGTTTTAATCCATTTATCAGAGATTTAACATCAAATGCAGAAATACCTTGGTTCACAAATGCTTCTGTTCACAAACAAGTCAGTTCACAAATAGAAGCATTGAGCAAAATTTTGCTTCCCTTTGTGAACTCCCCACCAAGTGACGAACACAACCTTGGCCATCTTTCCCAGAATCATGGAACAGATTAAATTCGTGAATGCAGGTACCATTGTATTTGACATAACAATGTAAATTTTACTACATACAAAAGATAAACACAATAAACCTCAACATGTCATCAGATGAGTGTTTTTACTGACCACATTGAACTAATTTTTAAAAATTCTAACTTTAAAACATGATACATTTCAATAAGAAACACGTAAAGTTCATTTTATAAGCGTCAAATGTAAAACTAAAACACATTGTGGTCTTTTATAAAGGTTAAGCAAAATCTGAGACAACGTGCTCTTCCTTGCTATCCCTTGACTGTCCAGGTAGCCCCTCCAGGGGGGAAAATACTCTGCTCATGCTGCACGTCTTGTGTATGGGGAGGAATAAATATATATAATATTTTAGTTTCAGGTCTAAATTTAGCAAAGGGTATTTTCTTCAGAGAATTTCCTTTATTAGTCTTGAATGATGGAAATAATAGATTAAAGCATTTTCATATGTAAAACCTTTTTTTTTTTTTTTTTTTTTTTTTTTTTTTTTTTTATG
>QZML01001700.1:637-24476 GCA_016801275.1 Hystrix brachyura | reverse complement strand
TTTTTTTTGTGGTGCCGGGGATCGAACTCAGGCCCTTGTGCTTGCAAGGCAAGCACTCTAATCACTGAGCTAAATCCCCAGCCTAAAACCTATTCTTAAATATAGAAAACTTCATGTGTTCTAATACATGTAGCACTAAATGTAAGGTCTACAGGCCTACACATAATCAATTTCCTTTGTCATCTTATGTTTTAATATCATAAATAATTTTGATGATTTTTTTTCTTGCTACTTTTTTGGTTTAACTTAGGTGTTTTAGCATAGTACAAATATTTTAATATGAGAAAAGTCTGGCAGAAAGAGGCAGTAGGTCAGCAGTCAAGTCCATTTTTGTTTAGTGGAAAAATCACTTTGTTTCTATAACATTCATTAGAACAAATTTAAACCACCATAGTGGATTATCACTGTGGAATTTCCCAGGTCAATTATTGTTCTGTTATTCTCAAAACAATCTGAATTCTAAATTTCACTTAAAAACTTACAAAAAGAAAATGATGTTGACTGAATATTATTTAAGCCTCATCAAATGTTAATCAGCTCAAATCAGTTATTTTAAATTATTTAAATTAAGTGCATTATAAAAATTAACCATGCACATCTACCTGTGATTAAGAGCCTCGTTTTGTTCAAACTTCATTTTTTTGTGTGAAATAAGTGGCATCTGACTTTATGGTTTATGTTAGACAATCATTGTGAGTAAAAATTGGGAACCTAAAAAAAAAATTGGGAAGTTATGCTCCTATTGGGAGACAACAGATTAGGAAGGTTCAGAGCCAGTATTGGTAATGGTCTTTAATGTTAGAAAACTGATTACACTATATTGATTTGATAAAGAGAATTAAAAAATAAGTCGGAGGTATGGAGAAGATAACTTTTAAGTGAGCCTCCTTCTATTACATAACTTCTATAGCTTAAAGGCAGATAATATTTCCTAGCTTCAAGTTCCTTATTTGAAAACTGGTGAGTTTTCACTACATAATCTCAAAAGTTACATATCCGTAATTTATGCTTGTATTTAACTGGTATGAATACATAGTTAAAGTTTACAATTTCCACAACATTTCTCTCTGAAAATGAAAAAACAAACATATTTAGAATTAGTCACTTTCAAATTTGTATGGCGTTCTCTGCAAAGATAGTAGCAACGTTGTCAGAACATTCTGAAACCTATTTCACTTTTATTTAAGACTACAGTGTACTATAACAATACAGATGAAATGAATGTACTACACTAACTTTGTATTTATCACAATTTCCCAAGTTGGTAGTATTTCTTTTGACAATAAAGTATCCTGAAAATGGCAGTGGCTGCATAATGAATCTGAGATTCAATCCAATCAATTCTTTTGAAAAGAAAATAATTTCTCATGAGCAAGCAAATAATTTGTATCTTACTGACACTGTTCATTTATTTCTGTTTCATTTAACATTTATATTTAAATGTAAAATGACTTTCTCTTTTTCCTTTGTATTATTTGATATTACAACTGGATGTGTAATTCCTACTTATTTTCAATTAATTATAACTTTATCTTTTTCTTTTTGTATTCAAAAAATTAAGCATATTAATAAGAAAACAATTTCCCTTAATTTTTGTTTTGGATATTGAAAATAACTGTGGTATTTGATTTTGAAAATATGACAGATCTTAGAATTGACAGTAGATTTATTTACATATATGCTAAGAAATGTGATCTACCATTGACTAGGAGTTTTAACACAGGTTAAAACAATGTTAAGATACAGTGTATTAATTGTGGCATTTTTCTCACTGGACTAGGATTGGCAGGATTGTCTCTTAGTTTTATTTTTGAGAAACACAGGTTAACGTCTCTATTCAGTTCTAAGAGATTAATTTGTTAGCCTTAACTATCTGGAAATAGAATTTGAACAATAGAAAGAAGGAAGGCTACTGTAATCATAATTACCTGTTCTATCATAGAGATAAAGAGTATTTAGGGTTTATAAAAGTATTTATATATGTTAAGGTACATGTTTTGTTCAATAGTTGTTTAAAGGTGAATAGTAGTTCCATGTTTCAGGCATGGAAATTCTGTACTTGATCAAAAGATTTATTTGGAACAAGGGGGCTCCGACTCATTACTTCCTCCATATAACGTTAGAATAAGAATAAGATGCCAAATTAAATGCTAGACCATATTCCAGCAGCGTCTGCTTTACCATCATTCATATAAAGTTTACTATTGGTTTAAAATACGAATTTAAGAGAAAATATTTGCTTTATAAATGCTTCTATTGCCTAATTTAAAAGAAAAGTGATCAGAAGTATGTTGCAATTAGGTCATGTTTCTGAGTTTTACAGGAACAAAGTATATTAGAAAATTCAGCAGCATACTATCAAGTAGTTCATAAATCAAGGTGAAAGTTATTTTGTTTCAAAATACATTAAAAATGAATGAAGATAAATTTGAATACATAGAAATAATAATGGTCACCATGTGATGATAAAAGTGCTGGTGCAACGGAATATGTTCAAAACCACCAGCAAATTGTTTTGTAGGGACATAGATGTACGAGATCCAAAATATTTTGAAATTCTTAATAATGTTGTACTACCTAAGTTTATTAAACCTTGCTATATATTCATTTTATAATTACATAAAATCTTAATGTATTTCCTTATTAAAAACCCCTAGAAATAAGTAATGTGGTTCTGACACTCCAATATGCTTTTGAAATCTTAAAATTCTATTCATATTACCATTTCAGTTTGTGGGTGTCACTTATTCTTGCATAAAGAATAAGTGAGTATAAAATGTTTATGATGTCTGATTATTAACAAAGAAAATACAGGATGCAATTTACCAGAGTACTTGAATTCTATAATTAACATGTAGTGAGGGTCTCCTCCTAATGTTAGTTATTTGTACTACTTTTATTATCAGTTATATTTTAACTAGTTTATCTTAAGTGCTATTGTAACTGATGCTACAGTAAACTAACATTTTTTTTTCAGCCATTTTGTATTGTGCTTTTTTTTTTAACTGTGTATGAATAGTGAGCAAGTTACTACTATCTACTTTCTCCGGATTTCTAGTTAAATTTTACATTTTTATACAAAGTTAAAAACATTCCCATATCCTTGACCAAAATAGTAAATTTAGTACCAATGTATAAAAATACTTTAAACTGTATAGTCATATTAGGTTATGTGAGTATATAAAAGTTATACAACATATTTTAAGATCCTCCTCAAATAGTTTCGTTTCTCATTTTTCAAAATAAGATCCTGCCTACACAAGGTCTCAACCTTGAAACAAGTTCAACATGAACTCAAAATCCTTGTAACCAACTTTAGAATAAGTAGTAAGTATAAATTACTTCATTTGGGAAATTGAGGAGCGATGATATTGTTAAGGAGATCTCCTGTTTTATAAAAACAGAGGATTTAGGGATTGAGTTAACTTTGTTACTTATTTAGGAAACAGTGCACAGACTAACTTGCTGAAGGATCATACAATTAATTACTTGATAAAGATTCTAAAATTGATACATGGGTTTTCTTCCTTCCTAGAAATGGAACAAATTCAGAAATCACAACACTTGCTTAGATAACAGCAGATGCACCGCAATGGTTGGCATAACAGGTCTTATGGTTATGCTGTGCTGCAAAATGTCAGGATTATATGGAAAATATGGGATTTTTTTATATTCTCTTTAGGGATTCTTACAATTGGCATAATAAAAGCCACCATATGGAAAGAGGTACCATCAGTATGGTTAACAGATACTTTTAACCCTTTAGAACTGTCTCAGCCTTTAATTAAATTTTTAATCTTTAATTTCTGACAGCTTCAAATTACCTAACTTTTAAATTTTCATTTAGTACTAGAGTTAAATATTAAGGACCACTCGATTTATACATTTTCTTGGGTCCTTTTTTACTTGATATGTTCTCTTGAACACAAATATTTTTATTGTTTTATTTTGTTTATAATTTATGTTCTCATATCTTTACTATAATTTCAGTATAAAATATAAAAATGATAACATTAATATTCTCTTACTAACAATAAAGTATTCTTAATCATATATTCATTTTATACTCAAGGTTAAAGGCTACTTATACCACTCTGATGCTTTCTGAAATAAAAATAAAAAGAAGAAACTGTATAATTTTAACTGCAGTTATTCATTCTTTCTTGATTATGTGTAGTAGAATATATTCTTCCACTACAAATTATATTAGTGCAATGGGTAATTTTAAATTTACAAATTCCAGAAAATGAATTTTCTTTTAATTTTCCTCAGCCCTGTTATTTTAGTTCTTACATTTTATCCAAAACTATCACTAGCAGACTTTGTACAAGCAGCTGGATTCTACTTAAACACAGATGAGTGTAACTACACTTTACCATTTTTCCCCCCTTTCATCTTACTTTTCTTTTAACCTTCTTCTTTATCCCCCTTTTCCCTATCTAGTTCTCTCTTTTGAATACAATAACTATTCTACCCCTTTGTCCTTATTTACATGGTTTTTCTGAGAGATTTTAAAGATGATTGCCAAGATAATTTCTGTGCATTAAGATTTCTCAGCTCTAATATCAATTCTAAGCCTGCAACACTGTCAAATTTCAATAAACTGTAATTAGAGTCTTGGTGCTATTTTTGACGGTCATTTTACTGATGTGTCTGTTTCACAGAGGCTCAAAGAGGTTCATTCATCAGTTGTTGGGCATTTAGGTTGTTTCCAAGACTTAGCTATTACAAATTGTGCTGCTATGAACTAAACACTATCTCTCTGAATCCATAGCTATGCAATTCATCTTTAAACCCAGGTGTAGTTACACTTGTTGCAAATAGGGGGGGGTGGGTGAGTGGAAGGGAGGGGAGGGGAAGGGGGGAAGAGGGGGGAAAACCAAGATGTATCATGTACAGGTACAAAATAACCATGTTGATTATGATCATTATGTATGCAATGTACCAATACATGTTCTTGGTAAAAAATAATAAAAAAAATTTAAAAAAAAAAGAACAGATGAACGCTGATGTCTATTTAATACAAGGTTATATAACTAAATCTATGGCTATTGAAGGAGGCAAAACACTCATAATCCATGTATGTTTTACAGGCCAGTTTGTCTTTCCAGGCCCTCTCAAGTATTTTCTTTACTTTGCCCAGAAAGTTGATCAAAATAGATTATATTCTTGCTGCACAAATTGTGGCAATGCACCAGCAGAAAAGGAAAGTACCAGGAAAACATCCCAGACCTACTGAAATTAAGAACTGTAGCTTAACAAAGTCTTACCAATATTTAATGTTGTGAATCACTGGACTCTAACAACAGACTCCTTTATTCTCTGGGCAATTGCAGCCAGAGGATACAGGCAGAAAGGAAAGTGAGATTTTTTTTTTTCCCAAAGGATTCCTCACCATTCCACTGACTGAAGTAGGCTAGGACCCTTAATTGAAAGGATATACGGTAGTACTTTCAAGTAAGCCTGATACACGTGATTCTGGATACATTTCATTGCCTTCATCCCATTAGTTTTTGAAGGAATCGTGACTTCCCAGCTGTCACACTACCATAGGATAAATCATGATCCCTTGTGTGTGTGTGTGGGTGTGTGTGTGTGTGTGTGTGTATATAAAATCTTTATGGATATGAGCTACCTAAGAAATATAAAATTCTGTGCTAATCCTTTCCTTACTTTGTTCACAGGTATCTTCACCTTAAGAGATTTGTATACAACTACAGAATGTTTTCTTATACAGGCCCTATTGGTAGTTTGGGTAATAAGTACACTCTAGGCTTACTTTTTATTAAAATCATAAAATATCCATCAAAATTATTTCTTCCCTTTCTACAGATGTAGAAATGGTGAGTGGCTAGGTGGTTTGACCAGGTCATGTATATGCTAATATTCTATTTCTATTGCTTTTGACACTGAAACTTCAATGCTAACGTCTACGCCTCCATCTGATATTTAATAGCATTTCTATATTCAATCACAATTCTCAGCTGTATATATGGAGAGCCAGAAATAGATGGCATTAGTGTATTTTATCCTCACTTACCCCTTTTAATTCAAGGCTAATATAAATTTTAAATAGTCATCAGTATCTGATTTTAAGTATGTTTTACTTAAATATGGTTTAGAAACTTCATGAACTAGGTTTAATACAGAACAAAGACATAGATTATTGCCCTGTAGTCTCTCATATAATCTCATGGGTTAAAGTATCATAATATGATACTTTATCTTAAAGACATAAAGACATGAATAAAAAAGTATAGCAAATGCCAACTGTTATATGAAATTCAATTCATCATCTATTTTTTAATTGACATTATCTTTGGCTGCATTCTTTCTAATGGGGAAGTTGAGGAGAATTGAAACTTTTTCTTTCTTAATGTAAGCCTACTCAATGAAAAATTTCTTGAGCTTGCTTTGGCAGCACATATACTCAATGAAAAAATTCTAAACACTGTAGGCTCCAAATAAAAATCAACTTAGAAATCTTTGTCACTTTAATATCATTTAGTATTATGAAGAAATGCCATGTTAAGGAAATTTTAAAGAAAGATCAAGCATCAACACTCAAAAGCAATCGTCCATGATTTAGAAGACAAATGATGTAATTGTGAAGAGAAAAATATCCCATGCAATGCACCCCAAACCTAACACCATGCTGTTCTACCACATATGAAAGTTCTGTTCTTCCTAAAATTGTAAAGCTTAATTGTGTGATTTCACTCTGTGAACAGCAGGGTAGCCATATGCTCCAGAAAACTATATGCAAGAAAAGCAGCTTGTTGCAAAAGTGGGTGAAAATGCCCTGAAATAATTTTGAGCAAGATAAAAATGTCTTTAACATAGGACCATTTTCTTCTACTCAAAAGGCAGAGGAGTCTTTGGCACCAGTTTCGAGCACAAACAGAAAGTCTAGCCCTTCAAAATATTTTTTAAAAGAAGATTTAAAACTCTTACACATCACATTCAATTCATCATGTGGTTCACAGGTAAAATGATAAGCTCTGCTAACAATTTGAGAAATCAGCTATGTGTAAAGCCATTTTTATTTTTTATCCTTAAACTTAGCCTATCCTCTTCTATCAGCTCAATGCAAACTGTAATTATCTTTTCATGCTTACTTATTCTATTTAAAAAGAAATATCATGCTAATGTAAATAATAAGCTATATACTATATATATGACTAATACTGGTGATAACAACAATGTGGTTATAAATACGAAAAAAGTAGCATTAAGAAATAAGACCATTGTTGCAGGACAAATGAAGGTAATGTGAAATGATGCAGGTTTCCTTAAAGACCTACTCAATGAAAACCAAGCACACAGGATCCTGAGAAACTTAAAATTTCGGCATGTCTACAGAAGACTAAATTAAAACCATGGTTGGAGGGATAGCATGGGATAAAAATGTTAAAATGGTTACTTGTAGATGTCATTTGCGAATAAAATATATTATCATTGCTTAATATAATCATACACATCCTCAGACATTCAGAGTATTTTTAGTCTAATACTAAAAATGTAGTATAAACCTATTAACAAGTAACTTCTAACATTTTTTCTCTTCTCCCAAAAAAGCAATTTGCTTAACAATATGTAAAATGATTAGAAACATAAAAATATATTTGCTGTTATGAAAGACACTGTTTTCATATTTTCAGAAATACGATGAAATAAAGTAATGGAATATAAATTGAAAATGATAATCAATAATAATTTGGTATTAAAACAATAAATTGGTACATTCCTGGACATGAATTTTTAAACTGCAACAAATACCAATCTTGAACACAATTTTCCACAAAGTAAGTAAACAATAAAAAGAAAATAGAACAAAAACAGCAGGATATTGATAAAGTATGCAATACATATGCAGTCCCAACGTAATAATCCCAATAGCAAGAACTACCTGTTACAGGTATATACTTTATCAATATCAAAGTTCTTACACCCAAAATGAATAATTAATTAAATGAAGCTATCATATAGAAATCACCAGATAATTTTTAATGTTTTAAATTCTCCCTTCTTTTATTTTTATTTTAGATATGCTATGAAAATCATTCCATCATTTAGTTCATAAAGAAAGTACCAGGAAACTAAAGCAAATATTGATATAAAATTTTCAGCATTAATATGAAAAAGATAATGATTAAATATTCATTTATGAGAATATTTATTTGTTAATTGATTTTTATAGGCTTCTTAACACCATATTTTACTTTTATTTACCAGTTAGCTTTGCAGGAATTTGAAATATAATAAATGAAAGAAAACTAAAACCTGTCTTTTTTTTCATTTTAGTATTGGACAACACATTCAAAAATAATACTCATTGCAGAGTGCAGAGTTTAAAGTAAAACTTAAAATTTTGACGTAAAATTTGACTTGATTATTTATTCCATCATTCACCCATTGATTTTTCTGGTAAAATCATAATGAATGTAAATAAGAGTTGAAAAGTTATTGTTATTAAGGCTGACCCAAGAAATTTATCTGCCCTAAAATATGCCCCCTTTCTTGAGTTTTCCATTATTACAGTTGCTTTTATGGAAGGTTAAAGCTTTTGCCTTATCATCTGAGAAAGTTTACTGACATTATTCTTTATGTGGGGGGGTGCTAGGGATTGAACTCAGAGCCTTGCACTTAATAGGCAAGTGCTTTAGCACTGAGCTAAATCCCCAACCCTTATTAACATTGTTCTTATTCTAATGAAGTATAAGATCTCTTGAGGAATGGACAGAGTAGGGACTAGCTGATACATGTTGCTGTCTCTCCATAATAACCATCATCATCTAAAAATTCCATTCAGTCTATCAGCATAATCTCAGAACTTGTTAGAACTACAGAATCTTGGACCCCACTTCAAAACCAAGTCTCGACCTGCATTTTAAAAAAGGCTGTTAGGTTATGTCTACATTGAATTTTGAGAAGCAAAGATGTAGATACCAAGTCACTATTACTGTAAATTACACTTCTGTATATTTTACTAATCTGTCTGTCTTCTATTTATTTAAAACTACTTCAAATTCTTGTTAAATTTACTTCTTTATATTAGGTAGTATCTTTTCCCTGACAAAGTCTCCCCATAGCTTAGACTAAAATATTCTCAAGATCCTTTAGCCAAATTTTCTATTCCTTTCTCTGTTTCCAATCTCATCTACATCATTCCGCTGAAATCTAAAAAAATTAGACTTTCTCCCTTCTCAAGTAAAACTCAAGGTCTCTCTAACTTACCAACTCAGTCTGTTAGTGTAGTTTCTCCTCAGACTATGTACCTCCCAAGGATGACAGAGACTACTTGCAAGAGGAGGTCTATCTCCTCCCTGTTAAAATTTTACAATTTAACTCAAGATTCAGTCTAACACTCAACTCCTCTGAGGCCTTTCCTGGCCATCCACCTTTGGTAACCCTGCACAGCACCCAGCCTGGCGTCATGCTCTGCACACTCCTTACAATCATCGCATAATTCTTGGTGTAATTGTCTAGTGTCTTTGTCTCCCCTACTGAATGTTAAGTTCAGTGCAGCAAGGTTTGCTCCATTTTCTTCAGTACTGTATATTCAAAAACTGGTGCTCAGAAGGGAAGAAAAAGGAAAGAGAAGAGAGATAATAAAGAAAAAAAGAATGCAGTAAATGCAAAATAAGTAGAATAAAAGGAATAAAGAAAAAGAGTAAAGAACAAAATGAAATTAACAACAACTAAATTCTAGAATGTAGTAGTGAAGAAATAAAGGCTAACACTGTTTTAGGGATAAGTCTGCCCAAACACTAGTCAGGGTTTGATGCCTAAAGGGAAATTTTTGGAATTTAAGGCATAGATGTATAAGTGGGGCAAAAGGGCAAAATGTATAATGGCTGAGTTCACATTTCCTAAAGTAAGTATACTGCCAATTTCTAAATGTATTGCTGGTAGCAATAGTCACTTCTACACTTATTTTTAGGTCATTTCTAAAATCAAATAATCATAAAATAAGTACATTTTACCTCAAATATTGAGAAGATTTGAAAGGAAGAAAAATACCTTAGTAAATATGCAATATTTTCAGTTAGAATCAGAAATTTTAAGAGTAAAAGGGACAGTATTAATCATTATCCAAGAATTCTTTGATGTTTAAAAATACTTTATGACTATCCATTTTGTCCATCCATCAACCTATGTCAGTGTCTTATTACTGAGTTTGGAATTCACTGCTTCCTGAAGCACATAATCTATATTTGGAAAAAAAATCAAATGTTAGAACAATTTTGTTAACAATAAGCTGCTTTGTATTATCCTTCGGTCCCACAGATTTAATTTCTACAACCTATGCCAGAGGACAAGTTTGATCTCCCTTACACATAAGAACACGCTGCATGTCTGACAACGGATACACCTCATTCTTTCCCACACTGCATACTTATTCTGTGATAATTCTTTCTCTTTCAAGAGACCATCAACTTTTCTCAGTACTTTGGTATCTACAAATTTTTGTATAAGAATAGACAATGTCTAGTATTTTGAATTCATCTCATGCTTAGCAAGAGATAAAATACTTAATGAAACTCTAATAATTAATTAGTTGATGGACATATATCAGTGGCCACAAAAGTATATTTAAGTAATGACTCATAAATTAATTTCATCAATGTGACAAAGCTTATGAAGACTAAAACCAAAATAACACTAAAACAACATGTCTTAGATTTACAACCTTCTGCTCAACAAAAGTATTAACAGAATTCCTGAAAACAGTATCAGTTGCTTGAAACACTTGAAAATGTTTAAAATACATTTCACATGTGACTATATAACCTAGTGATGGGTACATAATAGGTACTTTAGGGTTTTCTGCTGTATTACAGTGTTGAACTTGTATAGTTTCAAATCATAGAATATTTACTTCTGAAATAAACTGGAACTTTAATGTGAATATGTGGTTCAATAATCTGCTGTTTCTCAATTCTGTTGAGCCTTGTAAATGTTCAGATGAGTTTACTAGAAAGAAACATAAATTATGATACAAAGGAAAGTTCTTGCTTTTGTTTGGAATAAAACTGCTGACCTTAAATGAACTGTTTTATGCTGAAATACCAATTCTTTTCTTAAAGCTGAGAATAACAATGTACTTCTTATTTAAAACTGATGATTAAAGTAGATTTTCTTTTAAATTCTAGTTTTGAAGGAAAATGTCTGCATCATATTTAACCCAGTTAAACATAATTTCATGATACATTGCTAACCAAACTAAAACCCCATTGATATAAAAGTTACCATTAAACATACTGTGCAAAAAGAGACTATTAGTATGTCAAAATGAACAACAGTAATGTGTAGAAACCTTGTAATGCATATTTGACTCCATAAGACATTATAGTTATCTACTTAAATTTTCCCTGGGAAATAGAATAAAAATGAATTAATGATTATTATATATGATACTATATATAGGAATTTTCCAGATGTATGCATGTACATTTTGTTTTTTAAAAAATCTACCAAGACATTCATTAAACAGCTGACAGAAACTACCTAGTTATTGAAAAAAACAGTAGAACTATTTTCCCACTACAATCTTTAAGAAAAGCAAGGTCAAAATAAATGTCTGCAAAATAAAACATATTTTAAATATTATTTTAAAATGATATAACACTGCAACTTCTCAAGGAAGAATGCCTAATTACTCTTATATTTTATGCTACTTTAACTTTAACAAGACATATTACAAAGTTTTCAATATGTTAGACACTAAATGAATCCTAAATGAATGAAAGAATGATTAAATATTGGGCTAGAAATATAAAAACAGAGTTTTTACACAGTCTTTGCTGGACCACAATTTCCTCTATAATCCAATAGTGTTCTAATAAATGACCTGAAAGACCCTAACTAATTCTAAAAGATGATCCTAAAAATGCAAGACATTTTACTTATTATAGTTAACCATATTGCTGCATAAATTCTTATATTTTAAGTAAATTTTGAGCTTACATCACTTAGAGCTACTGTACTGGACTATGCGGTTTAGGAATTATTGAAAGTGTATTTGAAGTAAATGTTAAGACATAATTTCACAAGAGTTCTGATAGTCAACATTTCTGATGAATTTTAATATTTGACTACATATTTTATCTAACTTTAAACATCTAGATTTTTTATATTTAAAAATCAATCGTTTTAAGATATTTCTATTACTATAATTATTCCTTTAATCATAGTTGAACACCTCTGTCATTTATTTTGGCTATAGATTCATATTTCTGTTCAGCACAAATATGAATGCAAAACACTTTGTATGGATCTTAGTAATACAAACACAGTTTATAGTTTCAACCTTTCATCCTTCAAGAATTAGTTTCTGGGGCTGGGGATTTAGCTCAGTGGTTAGAGTGCTTGCCTAGCCAGTGCAAGGCCCTGAGTTCGATCCCCAGAATAGGAAAAAAAAAAAAAATTAGTTCTTATTTTCTCTGTGCTGCCTTCATGACTTTTCTATTTGGAGGTAGTCAGTTTCTCCATTGTATTTCAATGACATATGACAGTTATTGTCATGGCTCTTGTTTCTTAGAATAAATTTTAATTATTCTTCTTTTAGTAATGCGGAATAGTCTATGGCACAGACTAATTAATATTTGCTGAACACCACCTCAACAAATGTGTTATTTTACACACAACCACAAGAAGCAACTATTCCTAGTTACTTGGTTGTGGCTTGAATACTGAACTTATTTCTCCAGGTCGTAAAGTTAACAAGGAATGAAGTTTACACTCAGCCTAGTTTTATGACTGCAAAACTCAATGCTAAGAGTGGACAACTATGTTTCCATAGAGAGAAAATACCTGAGATTTTGGGCACTTCCACCACTAGCATGTTTAATCCTCCTGGTAGCCCTAATGTAGCATTATGATGTTCCAGATATGGAAATTAAACTCTAATAAGGAATTGAGCTCTGACAGTTCAAGGGACTGAACAAGCTCTCATACATAATAGGTGGCAAAAGTGTATTAAGGTCAAGTAAATAAAAGTTGAATTCTCATTTTGAGGACTATAGACATTAATATAGAATAGTGTGGTGTTGCTGTTAATGCATAGTTTCAAGAACATCTAAACAAATATTTATTAATATTCTTTTTCTCTTGTATTTTTTATCTCACTATCCAAAGACACTTTCCAAATGGAAAAAAACAGGAAATGGTTTTCTATAAATGAGAACAAGTAGAAAATGAAAATTTTATTTTAAAAGGATAATTTAAATGGAATTACTGATATTTCGACCACAGTAATATAGGACAATTAGTTGGAATAATACCCTATAGAAACCTGTAAAAATCTTTGATAAATATAGTAAGTTTTAAAATTTTTCATTACTCTCACAGCTGTAACTTTCATAATATAGTGAATTAAGGCATAAATTAACCACAGATCTGAGTACACACAGGTACGAAATATCAAATGCTGTATGCAATTTCTGTTTCTTTTTATTCTGTTTTGGTAATGGTATTTGTGTCAATTATAAACACTGAAATTGTCTCAGGTTATTGAAAACAGATAAATTCAGAACTAGTAATGATCAAAAGACATTATAAAAATGAAAGTTTAATTGCAAAATTAGAGAAAAACAGAGAAAAATATTAAATAAACACAGAGTGCAAAATTGCATGGACTGCAGATATCAAAGGAAGCAATATTTAGTAATCTGTCATATTTATGATTTAGATAGTAATTATCTTCAGGAAAATAACCTATATTACCTTCCATCAGTATTTGTAAATATGACATTTATTGGTTTTATAGTTTACTTGTGTTTAATTATAAATTTTCGTGGATTTTATAGATGTACAAGAACTATATGCAAAGAATTTATATTGTTTAATGTTGCAAGTTTTAAAGAGGTAATGTAATAAAAACAATATATCACTGTGAATTCATGAATATTTTTTTGCCTTTGAAAAGCTGCCTAAAAATACACTGGTAAGCCGTAACAAAATACAGTTATCATTAATACTGCAAAATATAGATATTTCATTATACTAAAGAAGATAATTTCAAACTTTCAATATTTTAAGTGGTTTTCCTAGCTAGTTACACTGTGAATATTGCTTCTCCATTTTTACAGATATTTTCTACATACATCTGTGGGTCTGCCACAGTGAATGCAGAATGAAAGATTCTCCTCAACTTATCCTCAGACAACATAAAATGTACAGGAAAAGTCATAATGCTGGTAATTATAAACATAAGGAAAATGCAGGTTACAGCGGCAGGTTATTAATGGGAGATCTAATTTTTTTACAAGTAACAATTTTATCTTGAAAAGGGAATCACGATGATCTTTTTGAAAGAAAGAATGAATAGCTATGAGAATGGCTAGAGGTAGAGAAAAATATGGTGTGCCTGATAAACTAAAATAAATTCTTTGGCCACGAAAAAAAAAAACAAGTGTTTGTGGGAACTGCAGATCCTCCAGGTTTCTATGTCAGCACCACGACTTGGTTTCATTCCTAAAGGCATTGAGAAATCACTGGAAATTTTAGAATGTCTGGTATTATATAATCAGAATTTTATTTTTAACTGGTCATTCTGACTACATTGTGAAGAATAGAAGAATAAAAATTATTTTTTTCTAAAATGTATAAAAAAGCATGCATTTGTTTTGGGTCATGTTCACTCGTCATTATTTGTAAGTAATATAAATAGCTCATTCCTTACATACACCCTGTCACTCCTTTAGGATGCTGATCAGCCAAAAGTTTTACAAAAACCTTCTTTACCCACCAGATGGTTGTCTCTATGGTCTCCACTCTGTTTCAGTCTCTTAAACTAAGGATTCATGTATATTTATTTTTATTTCTCTTAGAACAGAACATGGTCCTCTGTAAGCCTTTATTATGTGAGCTAAAATTGTTTTTTTTTTGTTTTTTTAAGAACACCGCTTTGATGTCAGCCAATACCAGCTTAGATATTTTGACCTGCTAAAAATCAGATCTTCGAAGATTGTTTTACATCTTAAAATATAGCCATATTTCAAGGACTTTTATAAGCATTAAGCAATACACATAGAATTGCAAATTTCCTTCACTCTTAACATTAACATTTGGGGGCGGGCTATTATGTTAATAATTTCACTCTAAAGCATAACAGATAACTAAATAAATGAAATCAATGAGATAGTTATCATTTACTAGGAAAAATGAAAGACTCGATTTTAATTAGATATTTCAAAAAAGTGTGATGATTTAAATGAGTAAGAATAATGATGAACACTTAAAACATTTTCCATGTAATATTTTACATTTAAACATCATAAGTGAAGAGTGTTTATTTGCGAGGTAAATGGAGCCACTGAATGAATCTTCCCTTCAGAAACACCATTTTAGAAAAAATATGGGAAAATGTTAAATAGTTACTGGTTCTTAGATACCACTGGAAAGATTATGATAGCAAGGGCCAAATTGGAGCACTGACTTGGAATCTATGAAGAAAGTACTATTGACATTTAATTGAAAATTACACAAATATGCTTAAAATCTTATATGGAATCATTTTCAAATCACTTTATTTAATCTAACAGTTTATTACTACCTTATCTTTACTCAATATGAATTTCAGTTCCACATTCTACAAAATTTTAATTTGTAAGCACAGAGCTTCTCACAAAACATGATGGTAAACTTTAAATAGTATTTTCTTATAGTTGATTTTTGCAATAAAACTTGTATCATAAATTATGCTATTTCTAGTGGATGAAAGACAACTTTTGGGTTCTTTTTTAATTTTAGTTAGCTCATGTAATTTGCCAAAGAAAATGAAAACTACACTTGTTTCACAATATTTTAATGAAATTTTACCCATATTTACTTCCTAGTAGTAAGAAAATATATTTAATTAAATAAATTATAACTTTCAGCATGATTCCTATATTCATATGAGTAACAATATTTATGGCAAAAAAAGTAAATAGAGAACTAATGATATGTAAATTTAACCCTTTAAAGGGGATTACTACATGTAAAAATCTCATTTTAGAATGTGTGTGATTGGAGAATCAAAGTAAATTCTTTCAGTATGAATTCTAATGGAAATGAGTTTCTAAACTTCTGTGGATTTCATGTAACTCATGTAAAAATTTCTTGATTTCTCTCCTGCCATAAAGGATTGAATGACTTTTCATTACTTACATCATGGTCTGTATAAAACATGACTGCGCAACACACAGAACATAGCAAGTTTAGAGAATACATGATGAATTGGAAATTATATAGATATTTTATATTTCAAATATGTTCAATAAATTAATGTTTCCAATGCTGCACCTGTCAATATGAATGAACTTTTATGCAGCACTTCAATGACTTTTTCATAAAGTGCTATGTGCAACCAGTCAGAAAGAAACAGAAAAATGTGTCTCCTGCATTATTTTATAGCAGATAGACTTATATGAAATTAATACTAACTTACATTAATTTTCTATTATTTAGTAGAAAATTACCAATATATGATTTGATTTGGTGGTATATTTTTTCTCTTAAAAAGTAAGTTAGGAATTTAGAGAATATATATTTAATATTGAAGCCATAATACCGACCTATAGCTGTTACCTTTTCAACATGAGAAATCTACTTTCAGTACATCATGATTGAGGCAACAGGTCATTTAGAAAATGAAAGACTAAGCTATGTAAAACAATCATCAGACACGGTTACATTTTTTCCAACCAAAGCATCTATTTTTTCATGCGTTAATTAGCATTCATATAATATCAAAATCTCATGCAAACACTGAAAATTGTGATATGGGATTAATCATCTCTGTGTAAATGCGTGCACGTATTAACTGCAAATAGCTACTTTATTTTCTGGGTATTTCAACACCATTACTGGTATGTAACAAGAAGTAAGTATTTAGTACCAGTCTGTACCATCATCTGACTGCATTATTTTCTTTTCATTCTAATCCCCTCCCCTTCAACATTTGCACTGCACTTTGACTTTTGTTTTAACTTCTGTGCTTCCAAATTATTCAAGTTTTGGCTGTTTCTATCTCTATTGTTCAGCTACTTTGCCTGCATCTTGGCTGTCTTTCACTTTATTATCTAATTAGAATCATTATGCAAAGATAGCTTTGGCTGTAACTAAATGGGCACAAGGAAAATAACATCCAATACCTCTATGAGTAACAACTGCAAGTTCTTTAGTTCTTTCTATCTGCTCAGCATTTCTTGGTCTTCTTGTACTTTGTGTGTCTGCTTGATGAGGAGAGAGCCCGTCCTTGGACGTGTTGGGGTCCAGACCTGAATTTCTGAGATTCGGAACTTGCACTCGCTGTTCCTCGGAAAGTCTACGGATGGTGACAGCTGTAACACTGGACACAGTAACATCTGCAGGTGTGCTAGCAACAGCAATAGCACCCGTGGTAGTCCCGTTAGGCTCCTCTAACTCACCAGTGGAGGAAGTGTGGGTCAGTGTAGAAGAACCTGTGGGACACAGTAGCACTACATGCTAACTTTTTCTTTTAAATTTTGTTTATTTTTCTGATCATTTTAATAAATCATTTTCTCTTCTATTACCTTAAGGATAGTCAACATGAAGGTCAAAACCCAAACACACCACCAAAATGAGAAGCACAACCAACACGTAGGTTTGTTTGTACCAATCAACCTAAAAATATTACACACAAACACTGAACATTTTCCCTGAAATACATGGGTGGGGAGGAAAGAGTGAACCATTTATGTAGTCCTGAACCATATTTTCTTCTTCCTTTTCAATTGAGACATGAATTTTAGCAACATATGCCTGGCAATCAACAAGTTTTGATGGAATGGTAACTATATAACCACGCTTTCCTCAAAAGTGTATTTTGAATAATCTGTGCCATATCTTTTCATACTTGCTGGGAAAAACATATTAAAATTTTTATTTTAAAACAAGCAAGTGAAGAACTGAAAATTTAAAAACAAAGCAAAAATGAAAACAAAATGATGAAAAAATGAGACTCTGAAATTACCATATGTAAATATTTATCTTAACCTCACTTTCAAAAAAGCACCTGACATAGTAAATTCTTCAATGTCATGAGGTATATATACTTTTAAATTTAATATGCTCCCTGAAATTAATTAATATTTTTCATTATTTCTAAATAAAACTTTAGATTAACCAATTTCAAATTAATTAAATTTAAACAAATGATTTAATTTAAAAGTGGCTGAAAACTACCAATCAAATGGGACTTTTTAAGCAATAGTATTAAGTAATGATTGGGAATTTCCAAATTCTCAGAAACATTTCATGATGTGTGCATATTCCCACCACATACTACAATTAGATATGATATTATCCAACCTTACATTTATCAGTTCCGCAGTAATTTAAAAACAGGTGTCCAAGGACCCAGCATAGAGCTCATTGGTGAAGTTGCCAAGGATGCTTGCGATCCTGGACTCAATCCCCAACATGGCAAATAAAAGCAAAAAAATAAAAACAAAGAAACAAGTACACTTACTGCCAAATTAGGATTTTATTTTTCTTCTCATTTAAATTTTGGAAAAAGCTTTCCCTCACAGTACATAGTTCATATGAAATAAAAAAGGTACTCTTATAATAAAAACAAACCCTGAATGAGGATATATTTAAAAGGACCTTGTCAGCTCAAATGCTAACAAGAAGAAAAGCATGAATTTTGGAGTGACGTTACTAATTAGGAATCAGTCAGGTCCTGTTAGAAAACTTCTGAATTCTTTTTTTTTTTTTGGTGCTGGGGATCGAACTCGGGGTCTTGTGCTTGCCAGCCAAGCACTCTAACCACTGAATATTTTTTTTAAAGCCAATGAGCAGCAAGTGTTTTTATGTCTCTGCTCAACATTTCAAAATTCTGTCTACAATGTTTAATCAAATATTTTAGTCAGATGTAGGGATGTTTTAGCCATTCTGAAAGAGGAAAATACCAATATCACTTAATATGGTTGGACAATGCTATATTCTTTTTTCTTGTGCTATAGAAAGGTGATTAGTAGGCCTAGAAATTCTGCTTGGTCTTACAGTCAAAAAGAAAGAAAGAAAAGAAAATCTGCAGATTTCCATTTGCAGGGATGCAAAAGAATACATTTCTGCTACTAATTCTTCCAGTTTAAATTTTCATTTACTATATGAATTTGATATAGATATAAAAAGATTTAAATGATGGTTACAATCTGAGGGAACCAGAGGTAATTGAAGTATAAAGATTATCAAATTATTCTAAATATTGTAATATACTTTACAGCATCAGTCTGAAAAGCTGCTATTATACATACAAATATATATACATGTATGTTGTATATATGCATGTATATTTTTGGGGGGGGAGCTGGGGATCGAACTCAGACCTGGTGCTTGCAAAGCAAGCACTCCAACCACTGAGCTAAATCCCCAGCACCTAGATATATAATTTTCTGGGGATTATGATCCACTAAAATCATGATGGTTATGGAAATCAGCCTGTAATATTTATTAAGATAATATTTAATAAGGGTTTTATTTAATCACATGATTGATCAATATCTGCTTACAATACAATCATGCAATAATTGGTCTCGCATGGTAATCACTATTTTTGCGATACCCATATGCTTATTCAGAAAACTGGTCCATACTGCTCTGCAAGGAATTTAATCAAGCATTCTAATTTTGAAAGGACATAGGAAGGTAGGGTGCAAAATTATCTTAAAGTTATTCATAACTTCATCATAATTATCAAAATTCCAAAGTTTAAAGAAGGAAACCACCCAGGAATTACATGCCTGCATTCCCAGCACTCTGGGAGGCTTAGTCAGGAGAACTGGAGGTTTGAGCTCACCTGGGCAATTCAGCCACTTAGTGAGACCCTGCATCAAAATCAAAAAAATAAAAAAAATAAATTAAAAATAGGGCTGAGGATGTATCTCAGTGCCAAAGCCCTGGGTTTAATCCCCAGTACCACAAAAAAAAATAATAAATAAAACCTAAACACCTAGGTTTTAAATAGAGAAGACTATCATTTCACTAGAAACACGTATTTATAATTGTAAGCAAAAAGTATGAGAAATCATGGAATTTCTGCTCTATTGCTACTCTGTTCCTATCTTTAACAAAGAAATAAACTGAATTTTCACATTTCATTATGAAGTCATTATGATTCGTCTGAAAAAAATTCTTGCAGTTGGGTCAATAGTTCTTTGGTAATTCTTAGTAACCAGCTTAGGCTGCTTCTGTAACAAATCACCCAAGACCTAAGGACAAATTCCAAACATCCACCTTCCAAAAGATTCCAGGGGGTAAATGAAATTTCAGACAAAAGCTGGAAGTCAAAACTGATGTTTAGTACCATTTCAACTCAGGATTGCTAGCAACCCCACTGCTAAAATCTTCAGCATTAGAACTATAACTCCCACCAATGATGGTAGTAATTCTGTACCATTCCCTCACCCTGAATTTGGTATGGGATTTAATGTTAAAACAAAGTATTGAAAACTCTTTTAAATAACCATAATCTAACCAGATATGTACTTCAACCAGATATTTATTAACCAGTTCTTATGTTTTAATATGCATTGTTTTCATGTCCTTTCTTTCTCTATACTGCAATGGAAGCTCCCAGTATCTAGAAAAGTGCCTGGCATACAACAGATGTTCAAGAAAAATTCCTCAAAAGAAAGTATAAATGGATGAATGAATTTAATAATGAGGCTAAAAGCACCATAGCAATAATATAAGTGATAAATTTCACAAAACATGACATATGTTTATAGTAGTTACTATGGCAAAGTCATATTTCAAACACTGACACAAATGAAACGCAAATTCAAAGAATGAAGAAAAATCATTAATTTTGTTTTTAATTTTCAGAAACTTCCCTTTGAAAAAGTGTGGACTCTGAAGATCTAGTTGCTTAAGTAAGACTCACTTGAAGATTGTTGTAATTCCTAAATATAAAAGTTTTCTTCAGTGATGTGAACTGGGTTTATTTATGTATGTAAAGAGATATGTATATATTACAAAAAAAGTAGAATTTCATCTACATTTAAGTAGATAAGTTTGATACGTACAGTGGAACTATAAAGAATAACACCTACTTCTTTCATAAGGCAATAAATAACCCATGACCATACAATTATATAATATATATGTATAACCATTTTAGTTAAAATATAAACCAATTTAGAATGTTCAGTGTATGAAACAGATTTTAAATCATCAAACTTCATCATTTAATATGTCAAAAAACACTCAAAATTTTTGCATAAATAACTTTCATGAGGTAATGATTAAGGTTTGAAAAGTCTGAGAACTATGTAGAGCAACAATCCAGTTTAAATATATACTATAGCTTATCCAAAATTAAAATGCATTATTTCACTTTTTTTAATGACGTATGCAATACACTTATGTAAACACTGTCTCTAATAGCACAGTTAAATCCATACAACAAGACATACAACTTAAATTAAAGGAAGAAAATGTACATTCAGAAAACCTATACTTCATTTGAAATCAAATCACGTATACAAGATGTAATTTATCCCAATTAGATTAACCTGTCATTAAATTATTTGATATATAATTTTAAATAAGATGTTTACAATATAAAAATGTATCTGAAATACATTTACCAGAACATTTCCCAATACAGCAAAAATAAAATGAAATGATTTACATATACAAACATGCTTCTATAAATCATAATTTATGTCATATTTGGAATTCATGGTAATGGAAAAATGACATGTTATACATGCAGATTATTAGATTTATTTAAATAATATTGCATATGATATTAAATTAGGATTTAATCGAGTATTTTTAGAAAATTAAGTGTAAATGTAGTTTCAGCAATGTATCTGCTATTTTTAGAAAAGTAAGTGTAACTGTAGTTTCAGCAATGCATCTGTAAGAGACTAAGAATGAGCCTTTAATAAATGTATCATTTAGAAAACACAACAAAAAAATTCTCATGTCAAAATTAATTTGAAATTCCTTTTTATGCATGTAAATTTTTAGTCTTGTAGATTATTTTCAAATTTGGTGTATTGCTTTGATCTAATTCCTCATATAAGTAAAGAACAGAATATGCTGCCAGAGATACAGGTGGATGGCTCAATTTATATACAATCATATAAAACTATATTAAATACTGTATTAAAGAAAATTCAAAGTATTCAAAGAAGTTCCTTTTTTTGGTTTTGGGGATCAAATGTAGGGCCTTGTGCTTGCTAGGCAAACACTCTAAACACTGAGCTAAATCCCCAGCCCCAGAAGTTGCTTTTAGATATCTGGGTATGGCACATTATTTTATATAAATTGGGTTCATATATTCTGTTCCTTCCTTTAATTTTATTGGAAGCATTTGAATGAAACTTTAACAGAATAATAAATGTGTAACAATGAAAATGTAATAAACATTTAAAATGAAAACATGCAAAACAAAAATGTGTATACATAAAACAAAATAATTCCAAAAATACCTAAACACTGCTAATATAACAATTCTATCACTTACTGCTTGATAGGCTATAATCTATGTAATTTAATTTGTTTGTATCTTACTTTTCTTCTTTTATTCCACATTACTTACATGAAATTTATAGGAAAAATGCAAATACGTGAGAACATCTGCAAACTAATTGAATATGAGTGTGTGGTAAAACAAAGCCATTGATGTGCTACATGTTAAAAGTCACCAGCTTTACTAAGTGTAGTATAGTTGGGAAGATAAAGTACTCTGCATTTTAAACATTAACTCCAGTATCTTAAAATTGGTATAGTTTAGTATTTAATAGTTTAAATTCTTAGTTTTTTTTGTTTTTTCAATATTCAATTTAGAGGAGAAATGGGTAAAGTGAGAGAGAAAGTAGTGCTTAAAACTGTAAAAATAACCTAAATGTAAAAACTTTTGATCAATTGTTACTGTCTAGGAAAAAATTAAGTGAATTTTGTAAAACAGTAATTCAGTTTTAAAGAGTGTGTCTATATTGGTCTTAAAATACTTCATTTTTAAATTAAAATATCACATTTAAGTTAGATGTACATAAGATTGTGAGCTTTTGTCTGACTCAAAGAACACAGTATACCCTTGCAATTAAACCACTCATGACAATGAAAAATGGTAAAACCAACACCCAGATTTCTGAGATGTTATAATGTAAAAAGAAGTTTATGTTGGCAAAATAAGAAAAAAAATCAGCAATTTAAGTAACAGATTTTCTAAAGTCATTAGTTAAATAAAATAGGTACATACTAATTAAAATAGAACTGCAAGTTTAAATACAAGTTCCTTTTCTAAATGCATTGACATATTGATACATATTTATGCTTGTTTATGTAATATGCTTCTATTTAAATTTGTAAGTATTGAATGGTAACAAATATGCGTTGTAAGTGGATCTGTTATTGCTTATCAAATACAAGTGATCTTACTGATATCATATGTAAAATGAATGAATAAATAAAATATTTGCAATTTAAGCTAAAATTAATGATAGTAAGCTTTGTCGGTAAATGTAGTGATACATCTGAAACTATACTTATTATGAGTAAATAAATTATAAAACAAGTATTAAGCAAATTATGTTCTAATCCAAGTTAACTTGGATGCATGCAATGTATGAAACACAAATTCTGAATTATTTGAACTTTTTCTAAACTCATATGCTAAACAAAGATTAATACTTTTTGCAATGAAATATGGAAATACCAAAACTACTAGAAAGCCTTAAGGAGACTTGTGAATTGGTGAACCATGACAAAATTATTTCAAAATATGAATGATATACTAAATATCACCACAGTTTTGTCATAAAAATGTGAAAGAATAGACATCTAATTTCTTAGTACTAAAAATAGAATA
>QZML01001699.1:2646163-2665350 GCA_016801275.1 Hystrix brachyura | reverse complement strand
TGTTTTTCTGGTGTGAGAAACTGAAAGTGTAAATCAAGACTAAAATGTATTATATTGGGAAAGGGAAGGAAATGTACCAAATGGGAAAGGGAACAAGGGAGGGGGAGGGGGAAGGAACAGAAGGGCAAGGGAAATAAGAAATGTAAGGAAATAATGGAAACAGAGGGGAAACAAAGCTTTTGTAAATAGGGAGGAGGGGGTGAAGGGAGGGGAAGGGAATGGGAAAAAAGGAAGCAACAAAATATATCATGTACAGGTACAAATCCCCTATGATGAATGTTATCACTATGTACATCTAAAATGTACCATTAAAATAAAATAAATTAAAAAAATAAAAAAGTGACATTTGATTCAAGTCACAAAATAAAAGATCATCCCCTTTGATAATTTTACTTATAGTCCCTTGTTTAATGATCACACAGAGTAGAGATCAGCTTTTTAAAAGTGGTTCACTAATTATTTTCTCCATATAACTTACTTATATTTTTGTTGTATCTTTGCTTTCTAACTCTTCTTTCTTTAAGCATACATTTTATCCTATTCTGTACTATTTTAAAGAAAAAGAATAAGCAAAGACTAGATATTTCAAAGCAATCATGAGTGACATGCTGTCATATAGCTATTTCTACAAATTAACTTTTAGTATGTAGAAATACAGTGCACTCAGTATAAAATTTTGATAAAATGAAGAGACATATTTCCATCTCAGAAAAAAGTAGTGATGATTAGCAGTAAAATCTGTATATAGATAGACATACATATTATATATATATATCTACACACACATATTTACCTGTTTCTGCAAAAATAACTGAAATGAAATTGTAATATAGTTTTCTCTACTAGCAATATGTCTTGGATATATTTTCTGTAAATAAATATAGACATCTGATTGAATGTAAAAGCTGAGTAATAATCACAGTATGAGTACATTATAATGTATTTAATAATTTCTCTGTTCTCATTTTTGTAACCATACTTTCGTATGCTTGACTGAGTGGCTACACAATCACAGAAGTGGATTTTCTGAGTAAAGGGTACATAATTTAAAATTGCTCCTAAGGATTTTCATATAACTTTTCAAAGATCTAGTATTTCATACACCTAAAAAAAATCTAGCACCAGAGATAAAAAAATCTTTTTAATGCTCATTACATAGATTATATAAATCATTGTACATATAAAATATTTTGCTATAGGTGACACAGGTGTCAACTACTTTATATCAATATACCTTGCCACATCTCATGTACTTTCTCACCTAGATAGACATGAGTTTCAGATCACCAATTATCAGAAAAAAATATTGAAATTGTCCTTAGGAATATGCTATATGATTTTAATTTCTATATAATTTATTTGGATATTTCTGATTATTTTAACGTAGCTTAAACTTGAATGTTTTGGCTTTTGTGGTATTTTACTCTATTCTTTGTTCTTTTTTCTTCATTTTATATTTACTGTTACTCAGATTATGTCTCTTTTGTTTTCAATACATAATTTGAGTTAAAATATCTTTTGAAATTTTTAAAATATTTTATTAGAACACTATATGTGTGATATGCATACATGAGACACAAAATATTAAGGAGAAAGATAAATATATGTCTCCTACAAAGATAATATGACTAACATCTTTGGGAACACATATATGCATTTGCCCAATTACAATACTCAGCCTCCTCCTAGGAAAACACAGACAAACAAACACACAAAATTTGGTGCTGATCATTCTCTTGCTTTTTCTAGGTTATAGCTATTGTGTTTATGTATTGTTTTCTTTTATCCTTCAAAGATAATACAAGTATAGAAAGATGCAAAAGTGTCAATTGGCGAGTTCTATGTAGTTATCCAAAGAGAAAACAGCTACATAAATATTACTCAGGCGGAGAAAGATATGATGTCAGACTTGTAGAAAAATAAAATAGATCAATCTTTTTGGGCACTTCTTATCATTATTCATTCTCTTTTCTCCACAATGAACCACCACCCCAACTCCTAACATCTTGAACTGATTTTGCTTGTCTGAAAACATAAGAGTGGGCCTATACATATTTATATTTATTCCCTACTGGAATGCCTGGTAAGAGTCCAGCTTAGAAAATACATGAGTGCTAAACCAGATCTAGAGAAAATGCTAAAGAATATTCTTCACAGAAACAACAGATTAGAAACATCTAAAAACACAGAGGGAACTATTGAGGTCAATGGGTAAACAGCAACAAAAAACATCAGGAAAAGAAAAATGATTGACCAATAGATAAAGAAGGTAATGATAGTAAGTAACGAAAACATCTCAGTACTATCTCTCAATGTTAACAGCTCCAACTCTCCAATCAAAAGACATAGATTGGCAGACTGGATCAAAAAACAGAATTCAACAATCTGTTGCATTCAAAAACCTCATCTAATCCAAAAAGATACTCATAGACTAAAAATTAAAGGATGGAAAACAACATTCCATGTACCAGGACTCCCCAAACAAGCAGGGGTAAAAATTCAAATATCAGACATGGCAAACTTCAACTTAAAACGGATTCAAAGAGAAAAGAAGGTCACTCCATACTAGTTAAAGGAAATGTCCAGCAAGAAGAGATAACATTGATAAATATATATGTGCTGAATACTGGAGAACCTATCTTCATTTAAAAAATGGCTGAAATTAAAAGATCACATAAACATTAACACAATAGTAGTAGGGGTTTTTAACACCCCACTTTCATAAAGAGACAGCTCAACAAAAAAACCAATAAGGAAATTTTGGAGCAGAACCACACCCTTGAACATATGGATTTAATAGACATATACAGTATTCCACAATTCTACAAGAGTATACATTCTTTTCAGCAGCACATGGTACTTTTCCCAAAATAGGTCACATACTAGTCCACAAAGTCTGCTTAAAGTAAATATAAAAGAACCAGAATAACCCCATGCACACTATCTGAACACTGTGCAATGAAAGTAGAGTTCAAGGACAAAAGAAATTTTGGAAAAGTGAAAACCTCCTGGAAAATTAACAGCATAATCCTAAACAACCAATGAATCACAGAAGAAATCAAAGAAGAAATTTGAAAAATTTCTGAAAGTTAATAACAACGACTATAAAATTCAATGAAACATCTGGGACACTATGAAAGCAGTCCTAAGAGGAAAATCCATCAAAATCAATGCTCCCACATTAGGAAAACAGAGGAAGCCCAAATAAATAAAAAGAGAAATATTTTATTTCTCTTTCATGAGAAATCTTAAGATACTCAAGAAACAACAACAAACCAGCCCCAAACCAAAATTAAGGAGGGAAATTATAAAGATCAGAGCAGAAATCAATGATATTGTGACTAAAAGAACGAAAAAAAAAATCAAATCAAAAAGCTGGTTCTTTGAAAGAATAAATAAAATAGGCAAGTCCTTAAAAAGACTCATCAAGAGAAAGAGAGGAAAAAACTCCTATCAATGTAGTTGGAAATGACAAAGGTGAAATCACAGCAGATACTGCCAAAATCCAGAAGATAATAACTAGTTTGAAAAATTATATTCCAAAAAGTTAGCAAACTTTCAAAAAAATGGACAGATTCCTAGACACATACAAACTACCAAAATTAACTCGAGAAGACATAAATATGCTTAACAGCCCAATAACAAGCAATGAAATTAACTCAGTAATAAATAATCTACCAACTAAAAAAAGCCTCAGACCTGGGACCTGATGGATTCATGGCTGAATTCTACAAAACCTCTAAGGATGTTATATCACCAATACTTAGAAAGTTCTTCAAAGAAATTGAAAGGGATGCAGTGCTCTCTTACGGAAGCCACTATCACCCTGACCCCAAAACCAGATAAAGACCCAACTAAAAAGGAGAACTATAGGCCAATCTCTTTAATAAACATAGATGCAAAAATCTTCAACAGGATATTAGTAAATAGAATGCAGTACATTATCAAAAAGGTCATACATCATGATCACATAGATTTCATCCCAGAGATGCAAGGATGGCTCAACATACATAAATCTATAAATGTAATATACACATAAACATGAAAAAGGTCAAAAACTACATGATCACATCAATAGTGCAGAAAAGGCTGTCAACAAAATCCAATGCCCCTTCATAATAAAAATCCAAAAGAAAACACATATAGAAGGACCATACCTGAACATGAAAAAGGCTATTTATGACAAGCCAATAGCCAGCATCATACTAAATGTGGAACAACTAAAAGCATTCCCCCTAAAAATCAGGAACAAGACAAGGATGTCCACTATCACCTCTGTTATTCAACATAATACTTGAAACATTAGCCAGAGCAATTAGGCAAGAGAAAGAAATAAAAGGGACACATATAGCAAAGGAAGAATTCAAATTATCATTATTTGCAGGTGACATGATACTCTACATAGAAGACCCAAAGAACTCCATCAAAAAACTCTTAAAATTAATAACCAGTTTCAGCAAAGTAGCAGGATACAAGATCAACACACAAAAATCATTACCATTTGTGTATACCAATAATGAACAGGGTGAGAAGGAAACTCTGAAAACAATACCATTCGTAGTTGCTTCAAGAAAAATGAAATATCCAGGAATCAGTCTAAGAAAGTGAAGGACCTCTACGGAGAAAACTACAGTACTCTGAAGAAGACTGAAGAAAACATCAGAAGATGGAAAGCTGTCCCTTGCTCCTGGGTAGGCGGAACCAATATTGTCAAAATGACCATACTTCCACAAATTTATACAGTTTCAATGGAGTCCCAGTCAAAATACCAACAGCATACTTTACACCTCTAGAAAAAACAATCCTCAAGTTCATATGGAACCAGAAGAGACCCTGAATAGCAAAAGTAATTTTGGGCTGTAAGAGCAGCACCAGTGGCATAGCTATACCTGACTTCAGGCTATACTGCAAAGCAGTACTGGAACAAAAACAGACACGTCGCTCAATGGGACAGAATAGAGGATACAGAAACCTCCCCAGACATAGTCAACTATTGGCTCTTCAACAAAGTGTCCAAAAGCATAGGTTGGAGGAAAGATAGCCTAGTCAATAAGTGCTGTTGGGAAAGTTGGTTATCTATCTGTAGAAGAATGAAACTGGACCCTTATCTCTCACCAGGTACTAAATTAAAATAAAAATGGATCAAAGATCTAAACATTAAAACAGAAACATTAAACATTCTGGAAGATAAAATAGGTACATAGGTGTAGGAAAGGATTTTCTAAACAGAACCTCAGCTATACAAGAAATAGCAGCAAGAACCAATAAATGGGATTATATCAGATTAAAAAGAGTGTGTAGAGCAAAAGAATCAATGAGTAGAGTGAAGACAAAACCTACAGAATGGGAAAAAAATTTTGCCAGCTACTCCTCAGACACAAGACTAAATCCATCAGACAAAGGTCTAACATCTAGAACATATAAAGAACTCAAAAAAATTAAACCACCTAAAATTAAAGACCCAGTCAAGATATGGGCTAGAGAAATGAACAGTTACTTCACAGTGGAAGAAATACAACTGGTTAACAAATATATGAAAAAATGTTCAGCATCTCTGGCCATTAGAGAAACGCAAATTAGAACAACATTAAGTTTCCATCTTACTCCAGAAAGAATGACAGTCACTAGGAAATCAAACAATAACAAATGCTGGCATGACTCTGGTGAAAAAGGAGCCCTCCTGCATTGTTGGTGAGAATGCAAACTAGTATGACCCTCATGGAAATCAGTACTGAGATTTATCAAAGAAATGAAATTAGAAATTCCATATGACCCATCTATTCCTGTTAGTTATCTTCCCCAAGGAGCTTAAGTCATCATACTACAGTATTGACATACATACAGATGTTTATAGCAGCACAAATCTTTTTTTTTTTTTTTTTTTTTTTTTTGTGGTGCCGGGGATCGAACTCAGGCCCTTGTGCTTACAAGGCAAGCACTCTAATCACTGAGCTAAATCCCCAGCCCCAGCAGCACAAATCTTATTAGCTAAATACAGCCTGTGTACCCATCAACATATCATTGGATAAAGAAAATGTGGTATTTATATATAATGGAATACTACTTGGGTATAAAGAATGACAAATTTGAGGCATTTGTTGCAAAATGGATGCACCTGGAAAATATAATACTGTGTGAAATAAATCAGACACACAAATTTAAATACCGTATAGTATCTCTCACTTGAGTAAGGCAAAGTACAAAGAAAATGATAAAGGATGGATAGAAATGGGCAAGGGGATAGATCTTGTCCAATAGGGAAGTGGTCCAAGGGATCAAGGACGAGGGGTGAGGAGGAGGGGAAGGGGAAGTGAAAGGAATAAAGATGTGCCATGTACAGGATCCTAAAAACCCCAATCAATGTAAACATATGCCATAACATGAGCCAAAACAAATAATATCAGTAAGTATGTAAAAGGTGATGGGGAACCAGAGGAGAAGGGAGAGAAGGGGAAGGGGATTACAGAAAAAAAAGAAAAAACAAGCTGCAATATGTACATGTAACTACTCTTCAAGACAATTGTAACCTGTGTGAATTATAAACATATACTAATATAAGAAATTAAAATAAAGGAGTAAGTGATTTTCTAGTAAAGGTCCTGACACTGATAATAACTTCATCAACATGCTAAGAGATATTACTATTTTACTAAGGCATATCTTGTCTGTCCATGCTATTTCCTAACAGCCCTAGGAGTTAAGGATCTATACAGATTGGAAGATACTGCTACTAACAGATACTGTGGAATTCACAGCGTAAAAGAGGATAAACCAAAAATTAAGTAAATGACTCCTTTGCAAATAATATTTCTACAGACTTTACTCAACAGCACAACACAACCCATCTTTTACTGTGTAACCAAACGCATCCTAATGTAGAAGAGAGGTACAAGTTGGTGACTCTGACAATGCTTTCTTGATTTCCAAAGAACATGTCTCATTTTTGACTAAGTTTTCAGCTCTATCTTTTAAATTATTAATAAAATTTGGTATAAGATCTACCATTCAAGGGAGTCTGATTTCAAAATACAACTGTGAAAAAACAAAAAAACAAAAATACAACTCTGATGATACACTTGTTTTGGAAATTCATATATACTTTCAAACAATATGATTTGAGGAGAGGCGTCTGGATTCCTTTGCTCAATGTTATATTTATGAGACCTATCTACGGTATATGTAGCAGTTTATTCATTAGTCATTGGCATATGGCATTACACTGGGTGGTACACCACATTTCATATTGTCCTGATTTTAGAGATGGTGAACTTTAGTTCATTTTCATTTCTGTAATATTAGGAATTAGTGCTTCTATGTGCCTTCAGGTTAACATGTAAAGTTTATAGGTTAATTATATAAATCAAAGTAGAATTACTAAGTCATCTTGTATGTGTTCCAATATTCCTTCCCACAAGCTATGTATGAAGAATTTTCACAGACATCAGGACAAAAGCCTCATATATCCCATGTCCAAAGGCTGAGACAAATTTGCCTGTGGCCCAACTTTGGGACTAGCAAGAGCACGGCAGAGCTGCTAAGTTGATGTAGCAGAGTATGGACTTCGAGGCTGCTAATGCAGCTGGGATTCACATGGCAAGGCACTGCTGATGAGGGAGATAGGCATGGGATTGCGGGGGAAGTCTACATGGGAGTTAGCATCAGGCCTTTGATCAAGCATTGGGCTGCACATGTATGCAAGACTTACCAAGGCCTACCCAAGAACAGACGTGAGGCAAAGACAGGAATGAAAATGCCAAAGATTTTGCAGTAACTAAAGTCTGTAGGGTTGTGACTATTCAGAGTAGACAAAATATCTAGTCATTAAACACATATTTATGTAAGGGGCAAAATGAAGAGGCACAGGAAAGGAGCATAAAAATATATTTTGAAGAAAAGTGGCCAAGCATTCAAAAATTTGGGAAATAAAGTCAAAGTATAGGTCTAAAATCAGTGAAAGCCGAGCAGATTAAAAAAATGGATATAGGTACATCATAGGTAAACTGCTAAGAGCAAAATATTTTTTAAAAATTAAAATTTCCAGAGCAATACAAATGAATTGCCTACCTTCCTGAAAATACATCTTCCATCTCAACAGACTCCGTGGAGAGTGGAGAATGGCGGGGGGGCATCTTTCCAATGCCAAAAGAAATGCTTATCAAACTAAATCATATATCCACAAAAATTACCCTTTCAAACTGTTATGGCTTGTATTTAGATGTCCCCCCAAAGTCTCATGCGTCATAGGTAGGGCTTTTTCAGAGGTAGCTGGATCTACAGTGCGTGACTGCTCCATGGTGCAATGCTAGGATTAGGGGTGCTAGGATTAAGAGTGTGAGTGCGACCCACCCTAAGGGCAAGTAGCCTGGATACAGTATAAGGGACAGAGAGAGCTGTGGACATGGCTGGTCACTTGCTGTGTATTGCTGCTGTCACTTGTCTTCCGCTCTGTGATGCCCTCTGTCATGCCACCCTGCCTTGAAGTCAGCCGACTATGAACTGAAACCTCTACGAACTGTGAGCCAAAATAAACCTTTCCTCCTTTAGCTTTGGGTGTTGGGTATTTTATCTCAGCAAAGAGAAAAGTGACTAAGACACAAACTGAAAATAAAATAAGACATTCATGCAATCAAACTTGAGACAATTTGTTGCTGGACCACCTGCAATGTAAGTAAGTAATATGGCAGTAATATGGAGTCTTCAAGATGTAAGGAAATGACCTATCAAGAAAATTGAGAACTATAGGAAAAAGGTAAGGACACTGGAGAGGGGAACCACGTGCATAAATATAAAAAGGCAACTCTACTTTTGAAATATATCTGACTCTATGAAGCAAAAATGGTAAGTGGTAGTGTACTGTATATGCCGACATATGACAAGAAAACATAAATAAGGATTACTGGAAATGTAGTGTTTTGAGGTTGTATTTACATGGGATGGTACTATCATAATTCAAATTAGATCAGGAAAAGATAAAGATTCATACTCTAGGCCCCACAGTAGCAGGTATATATGACTCAAGAAGGTATGAGTACCCTCTGGTACTATGGCTGAACTAGAAATTCTCGCTTAAAAAATATACTTATTTACTCACTTTTTCTACTAGGCTATACTTTAATAATGCAACAAAATCACATGGTCAGTACCTAGCACATATTGAGAACTGAAGGAGTATTTATGGAGTCAATAATTATTTAAATGTAGTAAGTACAATGAAAAGAAGAAGATGCTCTCCTCGGTATTATTGTTTGCCTTAAAACAAACTGATATCTAAATTGAATTACTGTATTTGGGTACAGGGAAAAAGTGAAACATTTTAAGGAACAGTATTTGTAGAGACATAAATTTGTAAAAATGGCAGAGAGACTTCATAGCACAACCACATCGCTGAGAAAACTTGGAAAAGATAAAAGGTTCAAAAATGTGTGTTTAGAAGCACCAAGCACCCAAGTAATTAAGTATGTGAAAAGACAGGGTCTCAATTATGAGAGACTCCCAATTGGTGAGATCCAAATTTGATACCCTTTGTATACTCAAGGCTTTTGCTAGTTCAGAATATGAATGAGAATGAAAGGATTAGCAACAGGCTTGTGACCTATTTTCTTGCTTTACTGGGATGCCTGGGAGAAGGGACAATGGCTTGGTTACATCCATGCGATATGCAGTGACAGTGAGATACCACTGCACACTCATTAGAGGAGCTACAATAAAAATATGTCATGCTGTACACCTTACATTCATACAATAAAAATAACATTGACCATTGCAAATGCTGACAAGGATGTAGAGCAACTGTATGGTTCACACACTGCCAGTTAATTTTAAGAACTTCATATAAACACTTTGATAATACAAAAACAAAAAATTCCAAAGAAAACATAGCTTAGCAAACAATGAAACTTAGGGAATTGCAGTTGTCCTACATCTTAGAAATAAACTGTGTCTATAATGAAATCTCTCCCTACAAATGAATCCCGTGCACTGGTGTCCATGGAGTTTTCCATATCATGGGGGAAAACCATACTCTTAAATTCGCACAAGCCTCTCCACATAATAGAAACAGGAAAATGCTCCCTGAAAATGCTTCATGAGACCACTATAAACTTCATTTCAAAAGAAAAGAAAAGGAAAAAAACTCAATGGTGAATATCCTTCATAAAATCCCCAGTGTCCCTCATGCTGCAAACCTCCTCCTCCACTCTACTTCTACCCTGTCCCCGCCAAAACACAAATTATATTTGCCAAACAGAACCCATACGCACTTTAACTATAATATTCCAGGATCATTATGAATTTATCCAAGAACAATTTTCATATCAAACAACTATAACAAAAGGCAAAACCATGTCACTACCAACAGAGAGAAATGGGTATGACCAAATTCACTATCCGATCATTAAAAAAACCTCAAAAACTGTATCAAATATACCTAATGGTGAAATAGTGTAAGCTTCCCCCTGAGAATACAGATTAAAATTTAAAAATAAACAAGATTTCTGAATTCCATAAAGTGAAACATTAACTCATTTTTTCTAAGAACAGCAAATGTTAGCAAACTTTATATACTCAGGATAAAAAATGGCCAAAACAAAAAAAAAAAAAAACCTCTGCAGTAAAAGGTCCTATTCTACGGCTTTTTCCATATATTGATGAGATAAAACTTGAGAAGGTTTTAGATATCTCACCGCAAACCTGAAAAAAAAAGGCCAAAAAAAAAAAAAAAAAAAACCTCTGCAGTAAAAGGTCCTATTCTACGGCTTTTTCCATATATTGATGAGATAAAACTTGAGAAGGTTTTAGCGCTTGTTATTGTCTTTTTTTTCATGTATCATGGGAATAGAGACCCTGAAATATAAGAGAAATATTATTACGCACTTGATATTTAATTCTAGTAGAACAAGTATTAGATGACTCTTTGTGACCATTTTATAAATGGCCACTTGTTTAATAATCTTACTGACTAGGAGTTCAACTTAACAATGCAAAAGAATTATTTTTTGTGTCATAACTTGCTCTTGTTTTTCTTATTTTTCCTTTCTACCTCTTTTCTAAATGTCCTAATATCTAACTTATTTCATTTTGTGCTACGTTAATACAAAAAAGTAAAGGACAGATTCGTAAAAATTAGAACTATGTCATCATTATGGGTTTTAAAAAATTATATATTTTATTTTATATGTGGCATATGTACAAAGTTTTGAAAATGGTGACACATAATCATTTTCAGAAGTAATTGTGATTAGCTTCAAAGTATGTACATACATTTATAAGAATAATAGATTTATTATTCTTTATTATGCCTACTAGTATATTTTTTGTATGACAATTGTAATTTCCACATTGTACTAGCAATATACTTTGAAAACATAGTTGGTAAATATTTAACGTATGCATAATTGGCTTTAAAAGCTCCACAGTACTCATAGTATGGAGATAGCACAATTTATCAAAAAATAGCTTTTCTGACATTTTTGTGCCCGTATGTTAATTCACCACTGTAAGAAGCTATGTCATATGTAGTTGTGAATGGTGAAATACTGTGCAAAATTTCAGATACACTTATAACTTCTAAAATATAGCAAAGTGTATTTGAAAAAACCATTAACATTTTATACTCCTTCAACAAACTGATATCAAGCTTGAAAAATCATATTTGGTTATTTAAATACCGAAATTTACACTAAGTATAAAGCCTGTTTAATACATAATTGCCCATTTAAATTTATCTTTGTATGTCCTTTGGTGGATGGTATTAATCTCATTTTAAGTACTCTATCATTGCATAATTACATAATAACAAATGTTATAATACATTTAACTACATACATTTATGTTATAGAGATAAAAATATAGATAAATGCATAAGCTCTCATTGCTTTTACTTGTGTTCTATATATTATATGATAATCAATTGTTCTTTATATGTATTATGTTCATATAATTAATTTTGCATTAAAATATTTTGGCAAATCAGAATAGTATTGCATATTATGGTAAGTAAAACTACATAACTCTTAAGTAGAAGATGAAAAGAACTCAAATACTAATCCCTTGAGAAACCATTAAAATTAACACGTAAATATATAGGAATATTCTAGTTATTATCACTGCATAATAAATTACCCCCAAATTTATCTGCTATTATGTATTGCATATGCAATTATTTGTTTTCCCACTAGTCTCTCACTCAAAAATACAAATGTTGCAAATAATTCAAACCTGGCACATACTGGGAACTGAACAAACCTTTATGGTACAAATGAAATAATTAGACTGAAGGAAATGAAACAAATACTGGAAAAAAGAAATCTGTTTGTAAAGATCATTCTCTCAAAAATTATTGGAAGTGTATTTTTGAGAAGATGGAGTAAACACACTTTTCTTATTTTTCTAAGTACAATTAAAAGCCAAACAAACATAAAAGGGTTGAAAAATGGAGAGAAAAGATGAGCTACTGGTTAGGGACTTCAGGACGCAAGGAAACAGCACAACAGTGGTGTTATCCTTGTTTGTTTGTTTGTGTTTTTTTTTTTGGAGGAGGTTGTTTTGTTTTATTTGGTTTTGTCTTATACATCTTATATGGTGTTGTCTTATCTCACATCTGTAGCTGAAGAAACTGGAAACCCAGAAACGTCAAAGGGTGTTAACAAAAAAAGCCTCTACAAATGCCTGCTTTCTTTAAAAAAACGTACTAAGAAAGGGACAGTCTGAAGATAGAACATTTAGAAAACAGCTACACAACTATATCCAAACACTCTCACTTATGCCAGCCAATGACCAATTTGGCACCTAGACTTTCACTGGTTCCAAGTTGTAAGGAGTCACCCCAAACTGCCCCTATGTCGTCAGGGATATCTCAGCCTCAGTAGATGGTGAACAGCACTTCTCCCAGTGCTCAGTTAATGGATTTGTAGCCTTGACGTCTGCTCCCATGAGAAGTAAAGGAATGCCTCTTACTTCCTTGTTGAAGATAATGTAGAAGAAGCCTGGTGATTCATGACTGCTATGGACTGGATTTTGATACCACCAAATTTATATGCTAAAGCCCTGATCCCCAATGTGTTAATATTTAGAGACTGAGGCTTCAGGAAATAATTAGGTTTAGAAGAAATCAGAGTGGAGACCTTATGATGGAATCAGTGTTCTTCTGAGAATACTATGAGAGTTTGTAGTTTGGGACTGATCTCTCTTTCTGTCCCTCCCTCCCTCCCTCGTACACAATGATAGGGCAGATATCTATAAACTGGGAAGAGAGACTTCAGCATAATTTGACAACAATAAATCTTGGTTTTCCAGTCGCAAGAACAATAATAAATATATTTCTGTTGTTTACATCATCTAGTCAATGGTACTGTGCGAGGGCTGCCAGAGATGACTAAAATAATAACTTTTACTACAGCAAAAAAGAAGATAGGAAAAGAAAAATAGTGAAACATAAAGAGAGAGTACACAGAATATATTAAAAGCATACTAAATTCCTAGTATGTCAATAATATAAATGTAAATGATATACATACACTAATTCAAAAAACTTTTGCAGAGTAGATTTTAAAATTATGACACAATTACTTACTGTCTATGTAATATACTTTAAATATGATACATGAAGTAGAAGTTATAAGATGAAAATAAGTATGGCAATACTAATCAAAAGAAAGACAAAATGGCTATAATGATATCAGAGAAAGGAAAATTAAGAGTAAAGGAAATTCTGAGACAAAGAGGAATAAAAAGGACACTACATAATAAGAGGTTCAATCCAACTATAAGGCTTGGCAGTTCTAAATGTGTACGTTTTAAATAATTTATCCACAAAATATGTAAAGCTAAAATGATAGGCCCAAAGGGAGAAACAGAAGACTATAACTGAAGAGTTCATAGATTTGACAACAATACAGAAGAGTTCGACAACATTATCAACCAATAGGTTCTAAATGAAATTAACAGAATGCTTCTCCTAACAGCAGCAGAATTGCTGTATTTTTCAAATGTCCACAAAACATACACCAAGACATACCACTTCCTGGATAACAAAATCAGACAAAAAGTACAAAAAAAGACTAATATCCCTTGAATACTGATATAGAATCCTTAATAAAGTTTTATCAAACAGGATTCAGTCACATATAAAAAATACTATACATCACAAGAAATTTCAGAGATAGCAGGTTGGCTCCATATTTGAAAAACCAATAAATGTAATCTACCATAATAATAGTTTTTAAAAATTACAAACTCTATCAATCAATAAGAAAAAGCAAGTAAAAAAGTCAACATCCAATAATGAATGATTTTAAAATGTCTTGCTACAAGAATGAACACAGTAAAACTTAGACTTTATAAAGAGCACCCAAAAAGCCTTATAGCCAACGTTACACTTAACTGTGAAAACTGGGTGCTTTACCTTAAGTTCCCAGAGGAACAGTAAGTCTTTCTTCCTACTCTTATTCAAACTAGTACTTGAAGATAAGTTAGAACAGTAAAAGCAGAAAAAAAAAGGGTATAAAAAGTTATCATAAAATTGGCCCTATTTGCAGATGAAATGGTATCTACATAGACAGTCCCGAGGGAATCTACAAACCAAACCAAAACAAAAAAGCACAAAAAACAGTAGTAACTGAGTTCATCAAGGCCACGGGATTTAAAATAAGCATACAAAATCAATTGTATTTCCATATATTTGTAATGAACATGTGGAAATGGATACAAAATATAGTAAAATGTATAACTGCTCAAAAAAGAAATACTTTGGTATAAATCCAATGAAACATGGACAGGATTTATATGGTAAAAACTTCATGTCACTGATTTTTTAAAAATTCAATGTAGATCTAAACAAATACAGACACATGCCAAGTTCATGGATGGGAACACTAAACAGTAAAATTTAAATTCTCCACAAATTGATATACTGGTTTAATAAATTCCTAACAAAATCATAAGATATCTGAGACATAGACAGACTGATTCTAACATATATGGGAAGATAAATAATGTAGAAGAGATAAAACAATTTGAAAACGAAAAATAAAATTGGGAAAATCACAGAATCCAATTTTGAAAGGTATCATATAGCTTATAGTAATCAAGAAAATGTGGTATTCATGTATAGACAGACATAGATCAATGGAACAAAAAGAGAACCCAGAATAGCCTTGCTGTAAGGCCTGAATTTTTATAAAGCTGCAAATGCAGGTTAATAGATTAAGGATAATCTCTTCAACAAATAAGTGCTATGGCAATTAGATATTAAGGGGAAATAATGAGCATTGATCAAACTTCAGGACTTATACAGAAATGAACTCATAACGGATCATAAATTTAAATGTAAAACATTTTAAACATAAGAGGAGGAAATTTCTGGAGTTTAGCATAGTCATTAGACTTGAGACCAAAAGCATAATCCATAAAAGAAAAAAAAAACGAGAAATTAGGCACCATAAAAACTAAAATCTTCTTCCATTCTGTGTTAAAATGAAAAGGTAAACAATAGTTTGAGCGAAAATATTTCCTAACTATATATACAAAATACATAAAGTACTCTCCATACTCAACAGCATAAACAATCCAATTTGAAAACAAAAAAGTATACACCGATACCTCACTGAAGAAAATATACAGATGGTAAATGAAAACAAAAGATTTTCAACATTGTAGCCATTGATAAACAGAAATTAAAACTGCAATGAGATATCATTACACATATAACACAATGACTACAGTGAAAAATCATAGGGACTTCATCAAGCCCTGGCAAGGATGTAGCAACCTAGGCCACTCACAAATTGCTTGTGGGACAGTATAATGTTGCATCACTATGGAAAGCAGGTCAATTCATTAAAAAAAATGAATTTGTAAATATCAAATGATATAGCACTTGGCCTCTCAGGCATTTCTACTAGAGAAACAAAGAATATTTATTGTTCACGAGAAACTTCTACATAAATGTTCATAGCAGATTGATCTAGAGTAGCCCAAATCTGAAAACCAAGCACCATAAAACTGCAAATGGTGTAAATGATTAAACTCAACATCCATAACATGAGATGCTATTTAAGAAAAGAAGTACTTATACATGCAAATGAAACAACCTGAATAAATCTCCAGTGAAACCTGTAGGGGAAAAAAAAAAAAAAAACAAAGATGAAATACAGTATCATTCCATTATGCAACATTCTTGAAATGAATTTTTGAATTGTTAACAGGCTGCTGGACATCAGGGATGGAAGGAGTTTGAGGCTGGAGTGGTGGGATGTGCATATTTTATACAGCATACACAAAGTATCCTTGCAATAACTGAAATGCACTTATCTTGGCTGGATCAGTGTTAATATCCGGGTCAAAATATTGTACTATACAGTATAAACCTGGCTGGAACTGTGTTATCAGGCTTTTTTGCTTTTCATTTTTTGCAGTCCTGAGGATTGAACCCAGAGCCTTGTATATACTAGGCAAGCACTCTACCAATGAGCTACATTCATAGTTCTTGTGTATGCATTCTTACATGTGCAAGTTAATGCACAATTGTTAAGAAAACAAAAAGTTTAATTAAGAAATGGTTTAACCTCTTAATAGACAATGTGGGTTAATTGGATATGAGATAAAATTAAACATATTTTTACATCTGGAAGTCGAAACATATTTTTACAACACTGTGAAGATATCTTCTTCTAGTAAGGGCAGTACAAACATTTCAGCCCAAAAATTATTGCTGGAAATAAATGAGAAAAATAGGAAAATGTAACAAACACATTTCGAGCTACCACAGGCTCAAGAAGCTCACACTGTAGAGAGGATTTCTGGCAGAAGTCCTAGTGATGAGAACCAAATTTGACATCCCTTCTACCCACATAGCACCTCACATCAAAGAGGAGATTGAACTCAAGATACGATGTAGCCTGTTGTAGCTGAGAAGCTAAGCAACTGACCAGGGTTTCTAACAGCTTTAACAACCTAGGGGTATGCACATTGAAGCCTATGACCAACCACATAAAAGAAGTCCTGAAAAACATACCAAAGGTTCATCTGAGATCATCGAAGGCCTATGCCTTTTATGAAACAGAATAATCCTCCTAAAATATGAGATCCAGCTTCAAAAGGACTCAATCTCTTATTTTGATGAATATAACAATACCCAACTCCCCAAATCATCCCTGCCACCCACCTAACCACCTTTTAGAAACAAAAGAAAATGTTCCAAGGAGGAAGGGGAAAAAAGCAGAATCTCCAATTACTTCTACAGTATTTCATAAAGAAAGTACCATTTCCAATCACTACTATAGACGCCGAACATGAATAGAAATATTAGTCTCAGCCCTGTATGTTATTGTCTCCATTCACTGGGGTTGTCTGAGATTGAAACAACTCTGACTTAGCTACCATTCATGTAATTTAGAGTGGCACTGAAATACCACTGCACACCCCCTAGAATGGCTACAATTTAAAATAATGACCATAACAAATACCAGGAAAGACAGAGAACAAACGTGATCTTAATATGCTTATACCAAGACATAGAACAGCCGATGAAAATGAAAAGCAGTGTGACATTTTCTAAAATACCTGAAAAATACACCTATCTGGTGATCCAGTCATATCATTATTTCAAGTTTATAGAAGAAAGATAAAAATTTATATGCATATAAAACTTGTAAATGATGTATACATCATGAGACAAAGGGAAGGCCTGTGGCAAAAAGAGAAGGGAGGAATACAAAGGTTCAAAAAGAAACTTGGAGTGATGGATATATATATATATTATCTTAGTTTGGTGATGGTTTTGCGAAAACATAACATATGTACGTATAAATATATGTACATATATACGTATAAAATATATGTACATATATACATATAAAACTGTTGTTTAAAGCTGAAAGTTTTATTTAAATTTATTTATAGTCCAATGAATCGGTTATAAAATAAAATAAGAGCCAATATATTCCCTAAATGGACATTTATATCAATAAATACAAAATGGAAATCCAGGAAATTTATATTTGAAAATACACCTCGAGATACTGGATAAAAATCTGTAATTTAATACTAAAAATGTAGACAGATGAAACAATAAAGACTTCAGTTTCTCACTGTTATGTAAGGAGCTTAGAAGTTGTCATTCTCATACTCACAACAAGAAAAATGCTGTGCAAACTGAGAATCAGTTCTTCCTAATCCATCAGAGAATGGAAGTCACAGGGAGAAATGCTCTTTCAAAAAGTGGAGAGACAGGCAAACACAGAGTCACAGCTTAGCAGCCCCAAAGCCTAACAGCAGAAGTCCACTGCTGGAGCTAGGGCCAGAGGTATTACAAAGCAAAGAACTATGTATTTCAGACTTTATTTAAGAGTCTCTAGGGAAACTCAAATAAGGAGATGAAAAACAAGGACACTGAGGGAAATTCTGGCCTATGACACCTATTGCTAGAGCAAATAGTACACACAGTCTAATGCTCCACTAGATGAAACATCAGTCTTTTAACTGAAGGCCTACTTAACCTTAGTTCTTTTACCTAGTACATTATATCAGACTTGCAATGAAGAATTAAAAAACATTCTAAAGGCCAAAAATGTCTTTTAGAAATAACCAGCTTGAAAAGATAAAGCATGTGAAGCATCAATACAAGACTCTGGTATGGCAGATATTTTGGACACGAAGACTAGAAATTTAAGATAATTATGATTAATACATCAAGAGCTGGAATGAAAAAAGTGGACAACATGCAAGAGCAGATGCATAATGTAAGCATACAGGTAGGAACTTCAGGAAAGAAGCAAAAGAAAATGAAACGATACAATATCAGTGACATATATTCTTAACAATCACAAAGAAAATTCACAAATCTAAATTTTTTTCAAGAGTCAGAATTGACCAACCCTTGGCAAGATCAAATAAAAATCAATATAATCAATATCAGCAATGTCAAAGAAATCCTCACTTCCTATCCTGGAGACAAAAAGTAACTACATCAGAAAATTTAAGCTAATAAATTTGATGTTACACAAAACAAAAAAGTTCCAAGAAAAACAGCTTAACAAATCAGGAAAACGGGAAATCTCAAGAGCCCCATATCTCATTTTTAAAATGTCTCTGTACTTCAAAAATTCTTCCTCATACCATAGAGATATATGCACAACCATGTTCATAGCAACACAATTTGTAATAGCTAAATCTTGGAAACAAACCAAATG
>QZML01001699.1:2629382-2645734 GCA_016801275.1 Hystrix brachyura | reverse complement strand
AAAAAAAAAAAAAAAAACTTACAAATGAAAGTATGTTCTGATGTGAGAAACCATGAACTTTCTGTAAGAGAAATAACTGCAATCTCTTACAAGCTATTCCACATAATAAAAGCAATAAAAATATACTCCAAAACATTTCCACATTTATAAAGACATTATAAGAAAATAAAACCAAAGATTTTTATCCCTCAAAAAACCATGTTGCCTACCCCAAGAAGAACAAACAAAAGTAGCAAAAACAAAAATTTGTTTGAAAAAGAGAATGCAGAGACACTTGAAGTATGCAAACTTATAAGCAAATCAGGAAGATCCCAATCAATGGATTAACATTTTGGGATGAAACTATTCTAAGAAAGCAAAGGTCACAATTATGTCACCATCATAGCAGATACAGAGAAAACATATGACAAAATTTATCATCCATTTATGGTTTTAAAAGTTCATAAAATTTTAATAAGTAGCATATGTAGAGGTGAAATATTGAAAACCTTTCCCCCTGTGATCATAAAAGAGATAAGAATGCCTAATACAACAAGTTCTACTCAGCATTTTACGTAGGTCACTGCCAGGACAATAAAGAAGAAAAAATGCATAAGGTTGGAAAGAACAAAACAAAAGTCCCTTATTCACAGGTAGAACTATTATGTTTCTGGCTACTGAAAAGTAATCTACAGGCAATTTTAGATTTTTAAGTGAAATAACAAAATAGCTGAATTGTACACAGTTAAACCTAAACATATTTTTTCTGACCATAGCAATTCTTAACTGAATTTCATAATACACATCACAAGAAATGGCAGAAAAGTACAAGACGAGGTCTTATTTTAAAGGTTTCTTCTACATATTTATCAGCTAAAATTCAAGCGTTGTTATGTCCCTGATTATTGTTGTCCTTTTCTTCTGATATAGTTATAGAGGGGTATGAATATATATATAATAAACCTCACAATATACTTGATATTCAGTTCTGGTGGAAACATAGAAGAGCATTTATTGTAACAATTTTACTTATGGTTCCTAGCTTAATGATCTCACTGACATACTGGATATTAGCTACTTATGAATGTCTCATTATTTAATGATAGGATTTTCTCTACACAAATTATTTTCATATTTTGTTTCTTTTATTTCTCTATTCTATTTTTGCCTTTGAACACAACTCTTACCTGTTCTGTATCTTGCTATTTATTTTAACTTTAACTTAAAAAAAGCAAAGATAATATATTTCCAAAAAATCATACATAATATGCCTTTCCTTGAGTTTTTTCTGTATCATCTTGTTATGTGTTCCATGCAAAATTTTATAAAGAACAATGCAATTCCATATCCTTTCACAGAAGTAACTGATCAATAGCAGTGTGTATATGTACATATGAATATATTTATGTAACAGTATTTATATACTTATGCATATAAGTGAAATAACAATTTTATCCCCCTTTTTTGTTGTTTTTTGAGACAGGGTCTTGCTCTGTAATTCAGGTTGGCCTCGAACTCACAGTGATCCTCATGCCTCAGCCTCCTGAGTGCTGGGATTACAACATGTGCCACCATGCCTGGCCCTAATTTCCTTTTTATTAGTACTAGGTCTTGTGATATCTTTAGCGAGTATGTAAGACCTACCTGACTAAATGGAAAGTTACACAGTATTCACCATATGAACATAGGGTATGTTATTTAAAAAATACTTGCTCTGCCTCTTTGGACCCATTCTTTTATGCACATGCTTAACAAGCTCTGTCAGATACAATAAAAGACAGACAAGTACTACGTAAAAGAGCAGAAACATTTAAAACTTTTTTTTGTTTGTTGGTTTTGTCGTTGTTATTGTTGTGTTTTGGTGCGTTTTGTTTTGTTTTTTTGAGACCGAGTCTCCCTACGTAGTTCAGGCTGGCCTTGAAATCACCATATAGCTCAGTTTAGCCTCAAACTTGCAGTGTCCTCTTGCCTCAGCCTCCTGAGTGCTGGGATTACAGGCATGTACCACATGTGGCAACATTCCGAACTTTGCTGAAAGAGTATCATATTAAGACAAGTGTGGTGGTACATGCCTGTACATCCTTCGTTCAGGATGCTGACACAAAAGAATTGCGAGTCTGAGACCAACCTGGGCAACTTAGTGATTTAGCAAGACTCTGTCTCAAGATAATTTTTTTTTAAAAGGACTAGGACGCAGCTCATTGCAAAGACTCTGGGTTTAATCCCCAGAACTGCAAAAAACAAAACAAAACAAAACAAAAAAATAATTTAAATACCTAGATGCATTTCATCCTCCTTCCATAACTGTCTATTAATATAAGAATGGTATCTTGCTCTTCATTTTTCACTCAATATTTAGGATATTTAATACATTAATCCTGTGCTTACTTTTATGCATACTCCTTGGTGCATTTTAATAATTTTATTCGTTAAAAAGACTACCATTTCATAATTACTTGATTACCAAAATGATATGTTAAAATTATATATATGCATAAACTCTTGTTACTTGCAATAATGCTTTAAATGTTTCCCATTCATTTTGCTATCCACTGTATATAAATAATTTCACTTGCAATGTTCTTCCAAAATAATTATATTGTATATGGTTTAAATGTAGCATATATATTTTGCTTTGATGGTATGTGTCATCTCACTATTTTGTGTCAAGAATTTTAACTTGCTCTTATACATTTTCTCATGAATTCAACATCTGTAGCAAATCAGCAATTGCAACAACAAATCGTTTTCATATTCTGTGTATAATTGTGCTTTATTTTAATTTATATATAATTCGTGCAGACATGTCTGTATATCAGTATGTTAATAAGGAAAAGATAGGTTGACCTTTTATTTTTCATTGTTAGCTATTTTCGATTTTGCTTTAATTTTGCTCTTGCCAATCTAATGAGTTACCTTTATTTACAGAAATGGAAAAGTTTGTATTGTTAAAGCAGCTATTGAAGTTTTGTATGAGTCAGTGAGCACTAGAGAAACATATTCACTGTATGAACACAGCCCAGGGTGATGGTGCATGCCTGTAATCCTAGCACTTGGGAGGCTGAGGCAGGAGGATAACTGCAAGTTCGAGGCCAGTCTGGGCTAGCTAGTCCGGGCTACACAGTGAGTTCAAGGTCAGCAGGAATGGCATAGAGAGACCCTGTCTTTAAAAAAAAGTTATATAAATACAGAGTCTGTCAAAAAAAGTATACACACTTTAGGAAGAGAAAAATAATAAATGCCTGGAAGTTAGTGGCAACCACTTTGAGCACCTCTTGTAATTGCAGAGGCCAAAGATAGCTTGTCTTAATCTCATGATGTCTCAATAAATTTGGTATTAAATAGTTATACAAGTTTTCCTTTTCCTGAATTGTGTACACATTTTTTTTTTTTTGGCAGACTATATATAAAGATTTACAGGATAGGCTTACAGTGGCCATCCACAGAGTCAGGTCTGGAAGAGTGCAAAAGGGCTGTCTGCACTCTGCACACTGGAAATCCAGTCAAATGTCGAAGGCATAAACACACACACACACACACACACACACACACACACACGTGTGTGTGCCAATCCTCTAAAACAAACGCAATTATTATGTAATGAAAACATATACCAATAAAACAATAAAAGAAAACAAAAAGGAGACAAAATAAATAATAAAAAAGAAAACATTTCAGTTGAACAGTTAAATAGTTGGCCCCCCAGGATGCCAGCACTCTCATCAGTACAGGGGACACAAATAGGGCAACAGGGCTCAGGGCCCACATTGCAGAGAAGATCCAGAAAAGGACCCAAAGTTTGACATTGCATCACCAATGGGTCATGTCCTTAGTGCTGATATGAACTAGAAATAGGAAACTTCACAAACCATGACATCCAGCTTCAAAAGGACTGATGTGATGAGATGAATACTCTATCCCACCTCTTGAAGCAAAAAATGAACATAAAATCACTCAGAGCCACCGATAATCCCTTGAGTGCTTCATACAGGAATTCAAGATTACAACAAAAATAACTACACATACAAAATATAATAGGGAAGGGTTAGCTTCAGGCTTCTGAAGGCATATTCTCCATTTACTAGAGATACACGGGTCAGAAAAAGCTATGGCCATGTAATTTAGACTGAAGGCAAGATATGAAGGCACACTGATTAGCAGCCTACAATTAAAGTACTAAGAACAACAAGGGCCAGCAAGGATGTAGAGTACTGTATTCATAATGCCAGCAGGATATAACAGCACAACCACATTCCAAGACACTGCTAAGTATCCTAGCAAAAATTAAATATGCATCTCTTACATGATGCAGTCAGTCCCTTTCTTGTTGTTTTTCAAAACCACAATGAAACAAACAAAAACCTCCGAGTGTATGTTTATACAAAGTCTCGAACAAGAATGTTCATAGCACGTGAATGGTGGAATGGCTTGGGCAGATCAGGAAGGAGAAATACAAGGAAAGATGGTGATGGGAGTTGGACACTTGCACTATCCTGATTGTGATGATAGTGTCATAAATATATCCACATCTCCAAACCTATGCTATTTATTTTAGAATTATACAGTTTACCTCAAATTAATCACAAGTCCATGCAAGTGCATGGATCCACTGGAAAATAGTCATAATGGAAAACATATAGCATTAATATAAAAGAAGAAATCCTGAAAATCTGAGATTTGATATTACCCCTCACGAAGTAGAAAATAAAGGCAGGAATATAAACCAAAATTTGAAATAAAAATTTAATACATGATTAAGCTGAAGAACACATAATATGTCCTATGACAGTAAAGGGTTTTGTTTTTGAAAACAGTGCAAAAATTATAAACCCCGGCAAGACTGAGCAAAGAACAAGGACAGCAGCAGCAACAGCACTAACACCATCATCAACAGTTACAACAACAACTGGAACACAGAGGGGCTTATCCCTGTCAGTCCCAGACACACACACATTAAAACCAAATTTGACATTACGTGAAATGAATTATGGGAAGTAAAATAAATGCCATTTAAGCAGATAAACTAGGAAATCACAGTATTTCTATATTTTCTAGATAAAATGTATATGTGCTGAAAATCTTCCTACAAATGAAGTCTGTGTCCTGCTGCCTGAATTCTGATCTACTCCATGTAACTGGGAAGGGTAACTCCAATCTTGCACAATTTATGCTGCAGAAAAATAAGAGTCACAACAAACTCACAGTGCTTTATGAGACTCCTATAAATTCATACCAAACTGATAAGGATGGATATCCATAAAGAATATCATTTTATATTTAATGCAAAAATAAGGAAAATTAATAAATTGCTAAATATGTTCACAAACAGAAAAGAGATACTTCACCTCTATTATGAACACAGTGTTTTAGCCAAGAAAGAATTTTTGCCTTGTCTTATCATTCTCATATCAAACCACTATAGCAAACAAATGAGTAAATTGACAATGCTATCACAATAAAGGCAAATCACTTGACACAATTTACTATTGATTTATAATTCTTTTTAAACCTCAGAAAACTGTAGCAAATAGCATACCTACTGGTGAAATACTGAAAACCTTCTCCTCCATCTGATATTAGAAAAGAGACTAAGAATGCCTATCTATCACCAGGTATATTCAATATGTTTTGGAAGTCACAGCCAGGACAACAAACCAAGAAGCGGAAAGGAAGGGGTAAGATTGGAAAGAAGGAAATTAACACATTTTTATTCACAAATTACATATCTATGTTTCCAGACTATCTAAAAGCAATTCCTAGGTAATACAGTACAATTGACGTGAATTTATCAAGATTGCTAGATACCTCACAGTTAAACCTAAGCACATTTTTCTGACAATAGCAATTCTTACTAAAATGTTTATGCACATTTTAAAAAATGGAACAAAAATCCTACAGAACAAGGTTATATACTAATAAGGCTTTTTCAGTATATTTGTCAGATAATCTTTGAGATAATAACAAACTTGATTATTCTTGTCATTTTTTCTGATATTAATAGATGATCTAGAACATAAAATGTGATAATAAACTAGCATTTTGCCCAAGGGAAAATAAAAAGAAAAATCTTTGTGATAAATTCACTTATGGCCTCTAGTTTATTGGTCTCATTTACTAAGCAGAGATCCCCTCCTGTAAGTGAATAACAATTAAATTTTCTTGTTTATATTTTTCTGATTGTATCTTTACCGTCTCATTTCTAGTTCTATCTTTAAGCATTATACATCCTCTGTTCTGTACTTAAAAAGGGAAATATTTCAAACTATCATTAGTGATAAACCTTCATGTGACTATCTGATTTTCTTTCTAATTATAATTCTGGTTTGTACACAGTATAAAATTTCCAAAACTATCGACCATATCACTTCACAGAGGTAAACGTGATTATCAATGAAGTGTTTATATGAATATACACATAAATATTTACTGACATATATGATGTTTTGCTATACATATACATGCATGTGAAATAAAACTTTTTTCTTCACCAGTAATATGAATTGAATGCAAACCTTACAAGTATGTAAGAACTACGTCTCACTGTATGATCATAAAATTTTCTTAAAAACAGACCTTTTAGCATTTATTAACCAAATTTGTTTACACATTTGTGAATAGCTTTGCTGACTATACTCCCAGAAGGAAAATTATTGTGTATAAACAAGAAGATTTTACAACTTGCTTATAAATGCAAGTTTAATTTTCCAAAACCCAGTACCACTTTTTCTCTCTCAATGATCTGATATCATAAGAATAGCTTATTACTTATGTAAAACGTCATAATTACAATCACATTAAATATATTAATTTTCTATATATACTTATTTTTGCAAATACTGTAAGGCTCGATATACAAACCAAAAACGAACAGACCATATATAACAACAGCCTATACAGCAACAAGCCTGTGACACCAAACCACAAATTCTACAGTAACCAGTTCAAACAGTGAGGACCTGATCAATAACTGCCAACATTCTTAATTTTGGGCCCTGTTTCTAACTTAGGACCGAATGGAAGAAACCAAATATCTAATCAATCATATAAAATATCCATTTCTAGTAAAACCTACTTATCAAGGTATCCCCAAAGCCTTCCATTTTGTCTACTATACAGTTTTCCAATTTATTTGACTATCTTTGCACTCTTGCCAAATAGAAATTATCCCTTGCTATAGCAAGCTACAAATAGACTGTTCTTGTTCTCATTTGGCTAATTTTCATTTATTTTCAGAATTGCTTGCTGTATCATTTATTTATCAAATAGTCGATCGTTTCATAAATATTTGAAATGCCCAAACTGTTTCATATTAAATTTATACATATATATTTTTATTTTACATACATAAACATATATTGCCTAATTTATTCCAATATGTACTATATTCATATAAAACATTTCACATATAGAATGTACTTCCCAGACTTGAATGCTATGGAATGTTATATAACTACTATAAATTTTTTTTTAAATTTAGTATAATATCACTTTTATTATTGCTTGAGAAAAATTTTATCTGTTCTAATTTCTTATGCATGTCAAAATTTTCGACAAATTAACAAACTGTTCTGATAATGTGCTTGGGAACGTGCATTGCTTATTTTCTTGTATGTAACACGTGCAGATATTTATATACATTTGATTAAGAAATAAAAATTGTTTATTTTGGCTTTTCCAAAACATTTTTCACAAGACTTTCTATTTTACTTTTGCTTTATTTTCTACTGTTGCCAAAGTTTTCTTTATTCATATAAATTTTTAAAAAACGGTTTGAAAAAACAGTTATAGTTTTAAAGTACTGTGTAAGCTGTATTTGAGTATCTGTGTGAAATATAAAGAATATTAGTCATGTACACAATTGTATGTCCATGAGATGCTTAGGAAAAATAAAATACATTACCTACTGAGAATGACAACTGATGCTAGCACTTTCAAATGATTCCTTGGAGAAATGGTTAAAATGGATCAGCAACTCTCTAATACTGAAATAAAAAAATAAAACAATCAACTTAGAATTCTTCATCCTCTAAAACTATATTTCCACACCTGGAGTGAGATAAGATACAGAGAAACAAACTTGAGAAAATCCGTCCCCATCCAAATGGTAATACCCAATTCCACAGGAAATTCTTCAGACTTAAGGGGAAAAATACCTCTCGATGAAAAACTACCTGATGCAGGAAACAATACAAAGAATCAGTGCTTGGGACCACATGCTACTGAAAAGTTTTTGCACAGCAAAAGAAATCACCAAAAGAGTAGGGCGAAAACCCACAGACTGGGAAAAAATTTTTGCTAGCTATCCATCAGACAAAGGTCTAACATCTAGAATATACAAAGAACTCAAAAAAACACATAAATGTCCCTTTGGTTTCGGACACCCTCCTTGAAACTGGAAAATTCTTTCATGTGGGGTCTTATCTGCAGTAGGCTGCCAGTTGCTACAACTTATTAGTATTACATTCTCTCAGTAACGAGGTCTTTAGTTACCATTTACAATATTTTGATAAATCTCGATTTTATTTTATTTTGTTTTATTTCAAATTTTGAGCTGTTTATTTGGTGCACAGATAATGTCCTCTGAGAAAATTCAAAATCAATTGTGAAATCATTGGCTGAAAATATTGGCTTACTTAGAGCATAAAGAGACACTTTTCAAGTCAATATTGTATCACTTACAAAGAAGGTTTAAAATCTGAGTTTGAGAAAGCAGGACCCATGTCACCTGAAACTTAATTTGTATTTTGTAGCTTTGTAGCTCAATCTCAATAAATACCTTTGTTTTTTCACCAGATCACAGTTAAAATTCATAAGCAATTTTTTTAAAATTTCACCATAGCAACAAAAAGCCTTTAAATGGGAAAGATAAAAATGAAAAATAAATCTTCAAAAAGCATTTTCCCCCTGTTCTAAATGAGACTGAGGAATTCTCATGCTTTCATTCTTAAATGAATGTCTGATTCCTTTTCAATGCAAGACATAGCTTATATATGAAGATTTCTTGTAGCTGATTGGACAGATTACTGAAACTTTACCTTTAATCACAAATAATGCTCTTGGTTACTAGAGACTTTTCTTCAAAATATTTTCTTATTGTGCCGGCATTCTCCCCTACTCTGATGAAGTTCTACTGGCTTTGGTTTCCTTATTATTTTACTGTAATTTGTCAGAAAACATAGCAACAAAGACACTTTTGAACATCAGTCCACCTGCATTTACAGCATATATTTAATTTTCAAAGATTTTTTCTTTGCTGTGCTTTATTTTATCTATCATGAAATCCAGTTCACCGTATAATTTTAAAAGAAAGAAAAACTTTAATTGCTTTAAAATATTATTTCCTCAAGCTTTACTTTTTCGGAAATTCATATCCCACAGTTTGGTAGAGTTAATAAAGAACCCCTCTGTTCTGCCATGTTGTTACAGTGATTTAACTTTGATAATGTTCAGTTTGACATTTGCAATAATAAAAAAAAAAAAAAAAAAAAAAAAAAAAAAAAAAAAGGATTAAAAAAAAAAAAAAAAAAAAAAAAAAAAAAAAAAGAAAAACTACCTGATGCAAAGAGGGCAGTGAATTGGGAGATATGCCTGAATACAAAGGACTACTTTTTTCCCATTACTTGTTTTTTAAAAGCTGAGTCTTTGAACGAAAAAATATTTTAGATGCAAGATATATAATCTGCACAATTTATCAAACTGTAAGCCTAAATTTTTTTAAATTAGACAAAAATATATTTAATTTAAGACAATTAATGGACAAAATTAATTAGATTTAATCAACTTAAGTTGCTTTCAAGTAAGAACATAAAATGTTTGAGAAGAGAGAAAAAGTAAAGGAAGAATGAATGGATTTATCTTGTTATGAGGTTTCATATGAATAAAGCAAAACTACTTTAACTATTAGTAGACCAAGATAAGTAAAAGATCCACATGCCAAGCCCTAGAGCTGTGGCAGCAAACCTGTGGCTCCCGTGCTACAATGGGCTGTTTGTATCACTGAAAGCTCTAAAACATTCGCCATGACTGTCCTAGAGTAACCAGTAAATGTAATATATATAAGCGTAGGTAGAATTCCAGTTATTATTGCAGTATAAAAAGTTACTACAAAACTTATCTTCTCTAATACACTCCATATTTACTTACCCGTTTTCTGTTAGCTTACTATGGTTTAAACAGAGCTTGACCGTGTCCCTGAGGACTCACGTGTTAGAAGCTTGGTCCCGGGTATGGAAGTGTTGAAAGCTGTTGTGCAACCTTTAAGAGATGGGGATTCTTGTCTTACCATGTGATCTCTCCCTCTCATGCAACCCCCGCCTTACTGTCATCAACCATTATGCCATCACCAGAGACCAAATTCATGAGACCACCTACTCACAGACTTTCAGCCTCTAAAACTAGATGCTAATAGAAGTTTTTTTCTTTCATAAAAATCTTGTCATTGCAATGGTAAATAACTTGTTATTTAAAGGACTCAAATATCTTGTTATTGCAATGGTGAATGCATTAAGGCAAAGATCTACCTCAAGAATACACCTAAGTGCATACGTAGCACGTACAGAAAATAAAACAATCATTGAGGCAGTCAATAAAATAATCAGGTTATAGTACACAAAGGATGACAGAAAAAAATCTATTCCTCAGGAAAATTATTTGCCTTAAAAGATGCTTTAAGTGTATTGACAAAAAATATTGGATTAACTAACTATAGGAAGAAAAACAATTAAAACTAAAACACAAGTCAAAACATACTTATGTGGAGAGCTGGGCTTCCAGTTATAGTAAAGTACTACTTCAGCTCAACCATTATGCTAAGAAAAACTAGGAAAGCTAGTCTCAAGATATTAAACACATTGTTTGAAGGTACCATAAAGCCAAGGCAGCAAGCATTTAAAGAGAGTAGAAGAGTTAGACGTGAAGCCCAAAAGTAGCACACGCTGTCATCTGGCAAACCTTTTCCTAATTCAGAGATGACTGAGAATCGAAAATGCTTAGGGAAAAAGTGCAGCTGAAAAAGTTACTCAGCCTTTAAGGAGTTCCAGCAGCCTCAGCAGCTCAGGAGACACAGATTGGGTTTAGGGCCCACCTTGGCAGACAGGATCTCAAAAACAAACAAACAAACAACAACAACAGAAAAGGGTAGTCAAGTGTGGTGGCACATACCTGTGATCCCAGCAATCAGGAGGCTGAATCAGGAGGATCTCTCCTTGAGTTGAAGGCCAATTTGGGCTCCATAGTGAGTTCAAGGCCAATCTGAACTACATACTGAGGTTGTGTCTCCAACAAAGAAACAAACAAAAAAAACAAAAAAATCCAGGAATGAATCTGACATCATTAGAGGGGCTACTGTCTATCAGTATAAACCCGAAGTACAAAACTATTATCAAAACCTGAGACCCAATTTTGAAAGGCACAACAAATAACTATAATACTATTAATTGTGTCTACCCTAACTGCATCTCTGAAGCAAAAGAAAACGCTCCCTGGAGAAAGATAAAATCACACTGAGCCACCGATTATTTTCACAGTACTTCACATATGAATTTCTCCGTGTGATTAAAAAAATAACCACACATGTAAAATAAAATATGAAGGAAAAGATTAGCATCAAAAAGGTAAACCATTTTCTCCATTTACTGAGGACACCTGGGACAGAAAGAATAATGACTTGATTCCACACACACATGCAAGTTAGGATGGCACTGAGAGCCCACTACACATTAATTAGAAGCATACAATTAAAAATACTAACCTTACCAAACTACTGATAAGATGCACAACAACTATGCCACTCACACGCTTGTATTAGAGTATAATATTGTATAATCACATTACAAAACACTTTGACATTTTCTAAAAATAATCTTAAACTTATAAATAATGTGAACTAGCCATTCTACTCTTTGATATTTATCAAGAAAAAAAAAGAAAGTGTACATGAACACAAATAATTACGTACATGGGAAATGGGGAAGGATTTGTGGAGTATCAAAAGGAGAGAAATCTGAAGGTATGCAAAGAAATCTGGGTAGTCAATAAATACAGTCATTATCTTAATTCTGGGAACAGTTTAACAACTACATAAATATCTAAAAATTCACATTATTTTAAAGTTTATTTCCACTGTACTTAAATTGTTAAAAATCTGTAGGATCCATCAGAAGATCAGCTTAATGAAAGAATTGTAGCATTAAAAGCAAAAGAAGAAATTCTGAACATTAAAGATTTGATAAACTGCATCAAAATTTGGAAACATAATGGTCTATTTAAACCATAAGATTAATCAAAATAAAGCAAAACTAGGATCAGTTAAAGCAACTCAGGGGAAAATATAAAGTTAAGATCAACAAAGCTGAAACTTGGTTTAGTCTTTTTTAAAAAACATAAACATTACAAATCCCAACAAAATTAACAGCAAATTAAAAAAAAAGAAGACACACACTATCAATTCCAATGGAAAGAAAGCTTAATATTTTAAGTTATACAAAATAATAAAATTCTAGAAAGAAACAGCTCAACAAATAAGACATTCAGAAAATCTCAGTTATCCTGCAGATTTTAATTAATTTCATTTAAAAAAACACTTCCCACAAAGCTTCCATTTTGTAATGCATGCCTGATTTCCATAAATTCCAGAAAGAAATAGTACCAATCATGTAGAACCTGTTCCACAGGCTAAAAAACAGAACTCTCACTCTGTAATTGCTAAGTGAGATTCCATATGAATTTTACACTAAACTCATAAGGCCATTTCAACAAAGGAAAATCAATGGCAGGTATGCACCAGGACAAAATGAGAAAAACAATCCTCATGTCTGAATGATTGGAATCAATCCAAAGACACTTTCAATTAAAATATCCCACGATCAAATTGAGTTTAAGCCAAGAATAAGCTCTTAATGATTTAACATACTAAATATAATCATTTTTAACAAAATACAAGGCAAAAGTCATGTCACTACTAATACAGAAAACCAGTTGGTAAATTTAACATCCAGTTTTGATTTAAAAAAAATACTCAGAAAACTATAGCAAATATCATAATCAGTGATGCAATATTCAAAACCACACCCCAAGGCCAGGATTGAGGTAAGAATGCCTACTGTTAGCACTTCTATTCAATACTTTATGGATTTCATAGCCATGGCAAGAATGCAGGGAAATGAAAAAAATGCATAATAATTGGAAAGAAAGAAGTGAACTGACCTTTATTTGGAGATTTTATGGTTAAGTTTGCAGAATACCTGAAAGCGGTTTACAGATACAAATAAGAATTGATAATTGCATTATTTAAGATTGCAGGACTCCAGACAGTCAAAGCTCTGAACACATTTTTCTGAGAATTGCAATTCTCTTTAAACATTTTATACACACCACAAGATGTAAAATCTTATGCAACATGGTTATAATTTCACATTTTTTCCCAAATACTGTTAAGATAAAAATTGAGATGATTTTAACCCTGATCCTTGTTGTCATTTTTTCTGCTATCATGACAACAGAGGATCATTAATAGTAGATAAACTTTAGCTTACGCTTGACATTTAATCTTACTAAACAATAAAAAGATCATTCTTCGTGACAATTTTTCTTATGGCCTCCAACTTAATGACTTCAATGACTAATTCGAGGTCAACTTCTTATAAATGATTCACAACTGAATTATTTCTCCACATAAATTAATTTCTACATTTTTCATATTATTTCTTTTCTAACCCTTTTTTAATTCTGGCTTTATATACAACTTCTTACTTGTACTATAGTGTATTGAAAAACAAAAGAACAGCCAAAAGAATCAAAAATATGGTGTCATATGATTTGCATTTTCCTTTGTTAATTACAAATAAGGTGTTCAGACAGTGTAAACTCCCCCTATATATATATATATATACACACACATATATACATATATATACACACACATATATATAAAATACCCTTCCACAGAACAGTGGTTAGCAGTATTTAATTTAACAAATAAGCATTTACATTTACATAAATGCATATCTGAATATATGTGAATAAATTATAATTTGCTTTTTTTTTTTACTAACATTATGTCTTGAAGATACCATCTGTAATTATTAAAGATATATGTGACTGGGTATAAAATACTGTACACAGTATTTATAGAATAAGCATAGTATATTCTATTGAAAATAATCGCATCTTATATACTATATACACATATATTTGACAAAAGTTATCAAATACAGTCATAGAAAGACAATAATTATGAAAAAGGGTAAGAAAATTTAAAATATTATTTAAAATACCAAATTAATTTCCAAAAAGAGAATCATTTCATACTCCTTCTTAAATCTGGTATCAATGGATAAAAGTGATGCCTTATTTAATTTCCACTAATTATATAACATTTTATCAAGATAATTTGTCAAAGAGCATATAATTTCATAATTGACTATCAAAAGTACTACATATTAAGTACATATATGCATAAATTATCGTTATTTTCACTTTTATCCTTTTTCTTGCTACTGAATTGGTTCTAATGTACACTCTATTTATATAAATCATTTTACCAGTAGAACATGCTTTCCAAAGCAGGCTATTATTTCATATTCTATAAATATAGTACTGTAGACATACATTTTTTATAAGTAACACACAAGAGTCACTTCATTTTTTTAAGCAAGACTTGTTTCTTAAATTCTCATCCTTTTCAACTTTAGCATCATATAAACAATTATAATAACAACTAATTCTGTTTACACAGTGAATGTGTTTAAACTTTTAATGCATATATAATATAAGCTGAACCCAGGGCCTTCCCACGCACTCAACCACTAGGCTAAATTCTATGTCCCCTACCCATTTTATGTTTGTTTGTTTTTGTCTTGTTTTTTTGAAACAAGGTGTTTCTGTGTAGTTTAGACCAGTCTCTAAATCACTATGTAGCCCAGGATGGCCTCACAACTCGCAGTGATCCTCCTGCCTCATCCTCCCGAGTGCTGCGATTACGGGTGTGCGCCACCACGGCCCGCCCCTTACCCGCTTTTAAAACAGGGTCTCACTAAATAGCCCTGGCTTGCTTAAGCCTGCGACCTTGCCTCAGCATCCTCAGTAGCTGGGATAGAGGCGTGTGCCACCACACTTGGCCAGCTACTGAGAATTTAAAATCTGCTGGGCGTGGTGGTGCACGGCTGTAATCCAGCACTCAGGAGGCTGAGGCAAGTGGATCACTGAGAGTTCAAGGCCAGCCTAGTCTCCGCAGTGAGTTCAAGGGCAGCCTGAAGTACATAGCGGACCCTGTCTCAAAAAAAAAAAAAAACCGCGAAACAAACAGAAAAACTATAAATAAAAGATAAAAACCCCAAACAAACAAACAAAAAGACCATTTAAAACTTTTATTAGATATGTATTTGGAATCTATATCAAGCATAAAGAATACCAGTTAATATACAAAATCAAAACCCTCTGAAAAATAAAGACAAATTACCTTTCCGGAAAGGTTTTTTTCAAAATGGCGACCTCCCCGACAGAATTCACAAAAAAACCGTTAATAATAGCGAAGGATGCTTTCAATGCTGAAAGGAACAGAAAAACAAATAAGACTGTAAACACAATTCCGTATACAGCACAATTTTGTTTCCAAACTAAGAATAATATAAGAATTACCTAGATAGACAAACCGGAGACCGCTACCATATTGCCGTTAATTTCTGTTGCTCCCGGAAGGTCTTACATATGAACGGAAATAATACCTGCTGGGAACAGAGAATTCGAGGAATGCTAGAAGAGCACTGGACTGGAGGTCAAACACACGCCCCCTCCTGGCAGCAGTGGATAATGGCCGTTTATATACAGTCCCATTAAAACAACTGTATTCGATTGACCACAGGGGAAGTTCTTAAACTTGCTAGAATCCAGACAAGTGCCAAAACCATCATAATTCTATGTGTGGACATGATTTTAAACTGTCACATAAAAATACAAAGGAGGAATTTAAATTGAATAATAAAAAATACGATAAACACAATAGCTGACACAAAGGAGAAGTAAAACCATATAAAAAGGGAAAAATAGAAAATAGCAAGATAGCCAAATGTTTAAAATTATAAAAATGATACTACTGTAAAAAGAGACAGTCAGGATAGTTATAGTCACATCGAAATTTTGGCAGGTAACAGATATGCGCATTATTTAGATTGTGTTGATAATTTCATGAACATACACATATTAAAAATTGTTCCCAGCTCTCTGGGAGGTTGAAGCAGGAGGATCGCAACTTCAAGACTACCCGGGCAACTGAGCTATTTTGTGAGACCCTGTCTCTCAAAAACAAATTTAAAAAGAACTGGAGATCTAGCTCAGTGTGAAGGTCCTGGGTTCAATCCTCAGTACAAAAAAAAAAA
>QZML01001699.1:2591169-2607366 GCA_016801275.1 Hystrix brachyura | reverse complement strand
TGCAAGGAATGTATGCAAATAAGCAATGCAAACAAGCAGCTAATTAGCCTCTTCCTATATCTTTATCTAGGCTACCTGCCCCCAGGGCGATCCGCACTCCCGCCCCCAATTTCAGTCTCACATCCTTTTGATCCCAGCAGAACAATGCCAAACCGATCAATGAATGAATTTAGTAATCACACACTCTAGATCCAGCTATCTCTTATCACATGAGGCTTTGGGGGGACATCTAGACACAAACCATAACAATCATCAAAAATTTTTAATGAAGGGAGAGTTATTACCTGTCCTTCAATTTGATTTTAAACTTACCCTACCAAAGAAAAATCTTGAAATAGGACAGTTGATACAGGTTGTTACTTACTTCTGGAACAGAAGTTCTTGGACTTCTTGGATAATTTGTATTCAGAAGGAAATGTGAGTTTAGGATATTACAAAGAGAATAAAGAATTTTAATGCTTAAATGAACTCAAGATATATAAGGAAAGGAGAGAATAATTCAATTATAGAAATTTTAAAATAAGTGAAATGTCTAATTATACTGTATCATTATGTCTAAGCAGAATTTGAAATTTATGCGTTATTTAAAATGAATTATTCATAGTTTGTGTTGCTAAAATAGAACATAAAATTGTTGGAAGGCAGCTAAATTTATCATGGCAAGAATTTATATAAAATAAACTCTTATGATCTACATTTTGGACCAGTTCTTTATTATGTTGGTGTCAATTTGTAGGCTTCATGTCAATTTAGATGACAAAAATAGCATTTGTACATTGGTCCATAATTTACCACCATTAAAATCAATAAGGGATTATTATTTCTTTTCATTGCTTTTCTCATCCATCAAAAGGAAAAATGCATTAGCATTTGTCATTCATAATATACTATGTGGAAAAGTATCACTTTGGATTCAGGTTGAAAAAGGAGGGAAAATAATTGAAGGGCAAAATTTGTATCAAGAAGTAGCATGTTTACTGCCATTAAATTATATGGGGGTGTATTAAATTTCACAATATGTTCTGAGTTTGAGCATAAATAGTAATACAAACTTCAGTCTGCAGACACTATAGTTTGTCAAACATTTTCATCCTGATATTACAATGAAACTAAACAAAAAGTTGCTGACCATAGCGTAGAACAAAAATTGTAAAATATGTCAATTCAATGAATTTATACTTGATTAAGCTCATGATATTTTTAGCAATTATAGATTATTGTCTTCAAGTATCTAGTTTATTTCAACAAATTTTAAATGGTTTCTCTATATTAGGTGCTATGTGGAGTGTGCCTATACACTCAAAACTAAGATATGTTCCTTTCCCTTCAGGAAATAATTTTAAATACATACACTGAAACAAATTCAAACTTCGTATTAAAGTATATCAAGTCATTCATGTCTTATACTACAATAATAGAGAAGAACAATTAATTTAATATTCTGGCTATTATTAATCTAATCTTTATTAATCTAGTTAATACAATAATTACTATGGATAAAAATTATTTCTGTATTTCACACATTTTCCTCTAGCTGTCTCAAAGCTAAATGTATGGTTAGCTATTGTTGTAATAATGCTTCATAATAAAATTTTTCAATTTTTTAATGGTTTAGGGTTTGGCTGATCTAAGCTTGGTTTAGTTAGTTACTGGTACTAGCTCACCCGGATTTGACCCCAGGTAATACATCAAGTTTAAGTATTCTCCACATCTATCATTCTGCAATCCAATTTGAAAGGTAGTGGATATCTAGGTCATTTTCTCATGCGAACATGACAGAAGGGTCAAGAGGGCCAAGCCAAACTGTGAGGGAACAATTCAAACCTTTGCTTACATAACATTAGCTGACATGTCATTGGGCAGGCACAACACATAGGCAAGTACAATTTCCAAAAGCGGGGAAAAGCCAGGCATAGTGGCTCATGAGAACTGCAATTTCAAACTCAGCCTGGGCAATTTAGAGACTCAGTGAGACCCTTTCTCATAAATAGCTGGCTAGCCAGTTAGCTAGAGGGCTGGGCACGTAGCTCAGTGTGAAGGCACTGGGTTCAATCCCCAGTACCAAACAAACAAACAAACAACAATGTAAATACACTTCAACCATTCTGAAGCCTGTTAATAGGGTGGAAGAACATTCCCATAAAAGGAATGTGACAAGTGGGATTAATTCAATACATCAGTGCCCTTTCTTGATGCTGTCCTTTTCTCTGAATACTGTCTGATCATTCTTTCTACCATGGGCAAGGATAGTTGTTTCACCTTTCTGCTTCTGAGGTTTATAACTATTGCTCTACTGGAAGTTTCACTAAGTTGTACTAAATGTTTTACAAGGTTGTTAATTTGTGAGGGTCATCACATGATCATATTCTTTCTTGGAGTTCCAGGGCTTTTTACTCTTGCCCTAGGATTTAAAAAGTATTTAATATGCAAAGAATATTTCAACTAGTAGAATGACACTTTTATGCTTTCCAAATCAATGCATGTATTCATTGAAATATGTTTCACTTACTGCCCTACTAATGGTGGCAACAAAATCTGATACCTTCACAAAAATGTATTATCGATATCTATTCAAAACGAAATAATGTACATACTATTAATTTATCACTATTCTCCCTAGTATATCAAATAAATAAATGTTAGCTCATTTCTAATACAAATAATAGTTCATAAATAACTTCTAGTAGTTACAGAACAAAACATTAGAGGATTCCCAGAACAGAAATTCTGGTGTCTCATCTCTAAGTTTCATAAGAGTCCACCAAAAAATGTATACACATTTCAGCAGTTCACTGTACTAATAAATGTCTGGAAGCTAATGGCCACCACTTTGAGCACCTCTTTTAATTGCAAAGGCCAAAGGTAATGTGTCAATCTCAGGATGTCTCAATAAATTTAGTATTAAAATATACAAGTTTTTCTTTTCCTGATGTCTACATATTTTGGGGGACTCTGTATGCTGGTAACATATAGTTGATACAAATTTTTTAAAAATCTTTTAATATTTGAGATCTAGACTATTTTATTAAGTATCAAAATAACATCAAATGCATAGGCTCCAATTACAGCAAACTTATTACCTGCCTTTCAATATTCTTATGCAAGCTTCTTCAGGCTTTGCTTCACCAAATCTCTGTATCAGATAATATATAAAGAGGTTGGAGATTTAGCTCAAGTGGTAGAGTGCTTGCCTAGCAAGTGCAATGCCCTGAGTTCAATCCCCAGCACCCCCCTGCAAAATGGAAAACAGATAATATATAAAATAAGTGAGGTTCTGTCTCAAGTTTCTCTCAAGGCCATATTATCAGATAGCCCCCATTTACTGAATGAAACAGTTATTTCTGGCATTACTGAGGCACAAGCATATTTTAGGATGATTCTCCCTCAACAAAGTATTTCCTGTCAAAAGCTTCAGCTTTTTTCTTATGAACCATATTGCATCTTCATATTTCATTCCACCCTCAATTAATGGTAGGGCAATAAGCACAGGCACTTTCCCAGCCTCTTGCAGCACAGTGAATAGCAATACAGCAATCGAGATCTTCACAAAAATGGTATTTTTTAAAATTATTTTTTAAAATGGTATTAATAGTACATGCTTATAGTACATAATGTTTACTTTCCTTGTGTAGAGCTGGTACATATATGTAACACTGAAATTCCATCTTACCCCCGAAAGAATGGCCATAATCAAGAAATCGAGTAACAAATTCTGGCAAAAAAGGCCATCTTCTACTTTGTTGGTGGGAATGTAATCCAGTAAAACCACTATGGAATTTATTTTTTACAAGTTTCAACCAGTTATCAATGATCTGATGGTGGCACAACATCAGCAGCAGGCCACCCTGAAATGACAGTATTGCAAGTCACTTCACATACTCTTCCTGAGGTGGCAACTCCATGCTTCTTAAATACCTGTAAGAATCTGCTTAAGAAGGTATTGATTAGGTTGTAAGGAAGCTCATATTTCTATTCGCAATCTCAACAGGAGCAGAGTGGCTCATTTCAGCTATCCTGACATAATTAAGATTTTTAAAAATACATAAAAGATAAAAGGGACCAGAAGTCAACTTCGAAATAATCCAGATGAATTTGTCATCGAGTTGGATATGAAATTAGGAGTAATAAGACAGGTAGAGACACAAAAAGCATCGATGGTTCAATCTAGTCATATTGTGTCAATAGACCCTAAGTGCACTCAGCTTTTCCCTGTTAGTCAGACTTCTTGTAAAATGTTCTGCCATTTAGTTCACTATTCAACATCCAAGCTGCTTGTTCATATGGGAACTTCTCAAGTGTTAATGACTTTTTGGATGTCACTGCTTTGTGTGAAGATTGGCTTGAGCCTGGCATTGTAACCCACTGCCCCTCGTAAAGTCCACAAATGTGCGATCAAGAACACTGGAGAAATGAGGGAGGTGCTCACCCACTGATGAACGTACCCTGGTCAGAAAACTGGTCTCTAGAGAGTTGCAGCAATTCCCAGTGCACAACTCTGGGGGAGCACAGCACCGAGCAGGGTTATTACCACCCAGCATATGCCTTTAGTGGCTTATATGTCGGGAGGGGACACAGAGGCCCTCTGGAGGCCCACAGACCCTCTGAGTCAGGCCACCCCGGGGCTCGGGAAGCCAAAGGGAGTCAGCACATCTGCCAGACAAGGATTCCCCAGAGTCGAGCGATCTCCCGAATGCAGCGGGTTATCGAGCATTTATCCCATTCACTGCAAGACGGCGGGGAGCTCACCCACGTAAGCTGGAAGCCGGAGGCGGCGCCCGCGGTGCACGGCGTGGGTGGGGGCGGGGCGGGGCGGGGGGACGGGGGCAGCAATGCGGAGGCCGGTGGCACAGCCGGGAGCCAGGCCGGGCAGCATCCAGACGGGCAGAGGGCCGGTCACAGACAGTCTGTGCTACAGACAGCTCTGCGAAGAGCAGCACCGGAAAGTCCGCAAGCCCTGAGCCGGAAGACGGAGCCAAAGAGCAGCGGGAGGCTGCGTCATTTATGCCGTGGGGAGTTTGCTACAAACAACCTGTGCTAATCTTACAGTGGGATTCAAATAACACGTGCTAATCCTATGGTGGTAAACAAATATTTTTCTTTATGGTAAAAATGTATTTTTTATAAATTTCTCAAAAGGGTTCACAAGATACTTTTATTTTATTTATTTATTTATTTTGGGTATGCAGGCCAAAATAAATAAGTTATCACACTATATGGTTGACCACACAAGTTATCACACAGGCACATGGTTGTACGGTTATCACAAGCTAGTTTAGGCTCAGAAATTAAGTTTCGAATCAGACAGACGCATAAGATGGCTTCTGTCCCGCTAGCATCACTTAAATCACAATTCCCGTCTTTATCACTTTGATTCCAGATTGAAGGGAAAAAGGGTAAACTGGGGCCACTAATTTTCACAGGAAGATCCTGACCGACTGCCAGCCAAGAAAGGGAAGGAGGTCATGTGGCACCAGATGCGTCACCAAAGGCCAGTGGTTGCACACACGCCGAAACTGTTCATTTCTGTGAACAGTTGCATACATCAGCCCATAGAGTCTCCCACGAAACATTTCTAATGCTTAGATAATATTTCATCATTAGACAATCATTAAATGACAGTTCTCTTTCTTCCTATAAACAAAATGAAAGATGATTATTAGAAGTTGCTCTGAATTAACATTACAAATTAATCATCATTTAGCAACAAAATCATCGATTGTGATGCCTATTATTCATTTGGCACACCTCTTATTTGGGTACTGTGCTCCTGGATTAATTAGGAATCATTCACAATCCTTTCCTACATTTGCTACAAAACTTACGTATTTTATTTCAAGCCTCTCCAGGCATCTCAAATCAATTTCTCTACCTACAAACATGATCCGGTGTCTAAGATTTAAAATTAAAATATGTTAAAGGTAAATGAAAAAGAAAAGAATAGGAAGAAGTCAATCAGCATAAGGGAGCATTGAACTTTCTCAATCTTAATGGATCTAAATTCATAAAGTTCTTCTGGTTAGGGCAGAAATGGAATATATGAATAATTCTGTCTTGCATATGAAGTGGAATGCTATCTGGAAAGTTTCCTCAGCCAAACACTACTTTATTATAAATTTTAAAAATCAATTACTCTTATATTCTAAATCCAAGACACTCTTAAAGTGTGAAAATCAGATTCTTTTTTTCTTTTCTTTTTTCTTTTTTTGTTGTTTTTTGAGACAAGGTCTTGCTATGTAGTTTAGGCTGGCCTTGAATTCACTATATAGCCCAGGCTGGACTTGAACTTCCAGTGATCCTCCTGCCTCAGCCTCATGAGTGCCACCATGCCCAACAGATTCTTTATATAAGATCTTTCGCAAAAGACCAAGAGATGGAGGGAGGAGAGAAAAAGGGGATGCAAAATAATTAAGATGTGTTCTGTACATGTACCAACTCGCCATGAGGAATGTAATCATTATGTACTAAAAACATGTACCAATAAAAATAAAAATTTAATAAAAGATGTCTTAAATATAAGATAATATTCTTCAAAAAGACAGCCATAAACTCAGGGAAATTTCATTTCTGAATTTTTGCGTTCTTTTGATACTGTTTTTCAGTTTGGGATTCATGAAGAATAATAGCTATATTATCTTTCCAAATAAGAAGTTAAGAAAAGTACCTATGATGAATGTTATCACTGTGTACATCTAAAATGTACCATTAGGGCTGGGGATTTAGCTCAATGATTAGAGTGCTTGTCTTGCAAGCACAAGGCCCTGAGTTCGATCCCCAGCACCAAAAAAATAAAATAAAAATAAAAATAAAATAAATAAATAAATAAAATGTACCATTAAAATAAAATTAAAAAAAAGAAAAGTATAGGGCTGAACCAATATTTTCCCCTTCTGTATAACTAGAGTATTTTATAAATTGCTAGATATTTTAGACATCATAACATGATAATTTTTCACATAAAATATTAAGTTCTAACCTAGCTTATGATTAAGTACCTTTATTTGTAAAGCATGTTATTAAGTAAACAGTATTCACTAGAAATGTTCTAAAATTACACATGGTATTCACAATTCCTTTCTTTGAATGTACCATTTACAGATTTCATCTGTACCAAGTACTCTGTGTAAATATAAAGTGAGAAATGCCAAAATGAGAACAAAATGTTGTATCTGGACCATGAAAAGAGGGTCAATGATAGGTATTTTCAAGGCTGTCAGTTTAAACCTTTCAGACCACCTTGGCATATGATTTTTTTTAAAACAACACAAAACCTCAAAGTCTTCTTGGTCTTTCGTTTTCTTGTCATCTTACAGAGCAGGAGAAATATTCTTTAATGGGTAAGATGTCTCAAGAAAGCAGACAAAAAAATGAAGGAAGAGGCAAAATATTGATAGGGAAGAGCATAGAAAAAAGACAAAGAGCTTGGGGAGAAGGTTGGAGAAACTCTTTCTTTTCTCATTTCTCCAGAGTCCTAGAGGGTAGTTAAAGGGAAACATCAAGCGCAAACTCATTGTTAAATGCACTATGTTAAAACTAATATTCTCTATCTTCGTGATATGAATAGATAAGGTCCCTACCATTATAAGTAAAGAGTTTACAAAATAGATGTCTGTTACCTGACTGCTGAACTAATAATACTATAATAGAATATACATGCACACAATAAAGAATGGAAAAAGAATTAATTTCTAGACCAAGACCACCATTAATATTCACACAGCAAAATCTGTTCTATTCTTTGAGAGGTAAAATCAATTAAAGTGGTCCTCGTTTGAATTTAATGAGAGTAGAGTTGATTTAAAACTTTCCTGGTGACATATCTTAGGAGTATCTTGGGTCCAAACATTTATATGTAAATCACCACAATATGACTTAAAATGATTACATACTACTTAGAATTACTGGTAAAAATGCACCCTTTCACTTCAATAGTAAGTTTGTCTACCTGAGGCAGTATATATGGTGAGTTCAGACATCATCATGCCTTTTCTCAAAGCTTATATAAAATTCATAATCCCGAAGTCCAAAATATTTTATACTTTTTTAGTAATATAAAACCTGCATCTAGTTTTAACAGCTGTACTGAGGTACAGTTGTCATTGAATGAACTGCACATATTTAGTGGGTACAATTTCACAATTTGGACATTATGTACACAGTCATGAAAGATACATTATGTACACAGTCATGAAAGTCATTAAAATAACACATACATCATCCCCAAATTGTCTTCATGGTCCCTTATAATTTGTCTTTTTAACCTTCAAAGCATTCTTCCATCCCTCAGCAACTTTTAAATTGTTTTATGTATGTATATATTCATTTGAATTCCTAGAATTTTATATAAATAGGATCATAAAGTATATACTCTTTCATGTCAGGATTCTTTCTCTTACAATAACTTTTTGGGATGCATCCACATTACAGTTTGTATCATGGGACTGAATTTCGCCCATTCAAAAAAAGATGTGTTGAAATCCTAACCCTAGTACATCAGAATGTGACTATATTTGGAATAAGGTCATGGTAGACATAATTTTTGTTAAAATGAGACTATACTGGACTGGGGAAGATGTGTAATCTATTATGGCTAATGGTTTTATAAATTAAGGAAGAGACACAGACACAGGAGCACAAGATGCCATGTGATGACAGAGTCAGAGATTCAAGGGTTACACCTGGCAAGTGGGGCTTAATCCAAAATTAGTGGTGTCCTTGTAAAAAAAGAAACATTTGGATACAGAGATAGACAAACACAGAGAAAATGTTACAAGACAACTCCCATAAGGAGAACCCCATGTGAAATGGAGAATTAGAACAATGCATTTACAAGCCAAGGAGTAGCAAAGATTGCCAGGAAACCATCAGAAGTGAGAAAGAATCGATAAAGATTTTCTCTGCAAATTTCAGAGGGAATGTGGTCTTGACAACACCTTGATTTCTGACTTCTAGCTTCCAGAACTCTGAGACAATAGCTTGATGTTTTCTAAGACATCAATTTTGTAGTACTTTGTCATGGCTAACCTAGGAAACAAATAAAGCATTTGTCAAAATATCTTTCCATTCCATAGATATATCACAAATTGTTTATCCACTTGCCTGTTGATAGATATTTGGAATGTTCCAAGGGATGTGCTCAGTGCTAGATCATACAGTACATTCAACCTTGATTTGACTAAATACTGACAAATTTATATCCAGATTTGCAACACTCAATATACCCAACAGCAAGATGCATGACGTGTAGGCCTCTTTTTCACACATTTGCACCAATACTTGCAATTCTGTACTTTTTCTTATTTATTGGAAATATCATCTCTTATTTGAGACAATGTTACTGGTTATTTTCACTGCATTTTTATTGCTGAAGAGTTTGTTTTATGCTGTATTCAATCACTTCTTAGATAGGCTTTTTTTTTTTTTTTTGGTGGTGCCGGGAATCGAACTCAGGCCCTTGTGCTTACAAGGCAAGCACTCTAATCACTGAGCTAAATCCCCAGCCCCTAGATAGGCTTTTTGTTGAATCATTTATATCCTCTAGTTTTATTAGTTTTAAATATTATAAATACCTTCATATTTTGTTTGGTAGATATATTCTGTGTTTCTCATTGGTGGAAAAGACTTTCTTTTAATGTAATTGAACCAAACATTTTCTGGGCCTTTTAACAGATGCTTCTTGAGCCTTATTTCCGGGAGTATGTAATCTCCCAGCTGGGCATGCTGGCTCCTGCCTGTAATCCTAGTACTCTAGGAAGCTGAGACAGGAGGATGGCAATTTGAAGCCCAGTCTGGGTAACCGATTAACATAGTGAGACCATGTCTGAAAACAAAAAATAAAAATGGACTGAGGTATAACTCAATGTGAGGGCCCTGGGTTCAATTAGCTGGACTGAAAAAAAAAGTCATCTTCCAAATTTAGGTGACAAATATAGTCTTCTCAATTATAAAGTAATCTAGTAGCTTTATAACTCTGTCTTTCATATGTAGCTTTTAAACCACCTGGAACCTGCCTTTTATATTTGATAAAGCAGGGATCAAGTTTTACTTTTCTATATATACTGAACAGGATTTTCTAGTATCATTTATTAAATAGTCTGAATCTAACCATGTTTTAGTCAAATGTCATTTCACAGTCTTTGTTTATCTTTTATGAAGTTACATATCACCTAGGAAATCTATGACATTTTACTTTTAATAAATTGTCTTTCAAACTGCTGTAATCAGACCTGAGAGACAATGAACTAAATCCATTGTTTTCTCCACTTTGATATAGAAAGCTAAATTGTCATATGCTAATATATTCCATTTATTTATCTATTCCTGAGCCAATAGCACATTAAATTGTAAACATTATAAATAACTAAACATCTGGAGAGAAATCTCCCCTTCACTTCTATTTTTGTAATTTTCCTTTTGGAAATTCTTCTGCCATAATTTTCTATAACTCTTTTATATGTATTTATAATTGATAAAAATAAATCTGTCTTGTATTTTATTTACGGATTTATATAAAAGAAGTTGGTAAGTAATATTGTCTTCCTACGTAAGAAATTAGTTTCCACTTACGCAAAGCCTTTATTGTGTGCTTCAACAGAGATTATCGTTTATTCATTCTGACTGTATATTTCCTGGAAAATTTACATTATGATTTAAAAGGTGGTCACCGATGAAATCCATGTCTTGTATTTGGTCAGTTTTCTTTCATTTAGATAATGGAATTATATTCGTATTCTCCTTTACCATTAATTAAATTATAATCACAAGTATGTGTCTCATAAACATGTATCTTTCTGTGTTATAGAGATCAAACAATGTTACGTGTCTCTCTGACCCCTCTAGGAACTCTTTCTCTAGGAGCCCTTCCAGGAAGATGTCCCACTTCTTAAAGAAGTACAGTACCGAAGGATAAACTAAAGCTATCAGTGTCTCACTGAGAAACAAGTCTTCGACTACTTATAAATCTTTCTAAAGTAACTAATAAAAGACTGATTATTGCTCTAAATGTGAGGCACTTGTAAGCAAATATTTTCTATAAAGGTCTGCCGAGTAAATATTTCAAGTCCTGCTATATGGTCTCTGACACTCCTATTCAACTCTGCCATCATTGCAAGAAAGCAGCCACAGACAATATAAAACCAAATTCGTGTGTCTGTGTTCCAATAAATCTTTATTTATAAAACCAGGCAGTGGGCCATATTTGGCCCATGTGAAGTAGTTCAGTGCCCTCTATTATTGCAAATATTTCACTAAAATACCTGAGGATTTAAAAAATTTTATCATCAAATTTTTAATTGGACCACAACATTGTACTAAAATATGTAAGGATTTTAAATTTTTACCTTAAATTTTTTAATGTGTCAGTCATTAATTGCGGTATCTAACATGTGTATCACATCTAGTTTTTCTTTAAAAAAGTTACCCTACTATTAAATTGAACAACATAATTCACACTCACTATACTGAAATATCATCATCAATGTCATATACTAAAAATATCATCTACTTGGATGTATTTCTAGATTTATATTTTGTTCCCTTTACCAATCTGGTAGGAGCTAGAGATAGGCTCAGCTATCCACATGAGCAGTGGTAGATTAAATCATGCCTGTGCTCTACTCCTTAGAAAATTTGATTTAACTCAAGTAGATCAGATGTATGTATTTTTTCTTTAGCACTCTTAAATCAATCATTAAGTCAAATTTAAAAAACACATTCCTGAGGCATTTTCTCAAGGTGTATCTGGTTTTAGATGTTGCAAATATCACCTGAGCACCTGTTAAAACTGCTAGGTGACATTCTAGTCCTACTGAATCAGAATCATCAGGGGAGGACTGTGGATTTGCAAAAATCCTACCAAGAATTCCAGATGATTAGTATTAGCATCTTAAAAATTTAAGAAACACTACCCAAAGGCAAATTTCTATTTTCTGTATTCTTCTACTCTGAAGCTCACACTAAATGCTTTGAAAAAATTGCCTTCTATCTGGAGATCATCTATCCTTGAAGGTTAGCCAAACTTTACAGGAAGTAGAGAAAAAATAGAGAAATTTAAAGGACATACATTCTCATGTCACCTTCTATTTCTACACTTACTTGAAAGTGATTTGACAGAGAAAGATATGAGTTCATAGTAGAATTACCCTTTCTTTATGTAAGAATTATATTCTGAATTTTCTTTACAAATGTCACCCAATCCTAGTCCTACTATGGAAAGTTCCAGCATACTACAGAGGTTTGTTTTTTGTTGTTGTTGTTTTGTTTTTTTTTGTTGTTGTTTTTTGCTCCAACAGAGGTTTAAACCTGCATCAAGGAACCATAAACATGTAGTTTCCTGTATTTTCTTGTTTTCTATTTACTTCAGTTATGATTCATTTGTTATCAATTTGATATTTTACCACCACGATAAAATTTTGTGATTTCACATACATGGTGTGTAAAGTAGGATGGTAGGAGTAAGGATTTTTTTTTCCAATGTCTCTCTCTCCTCCATCATATTATTGTTAATGAGCACAACTATATTGGAGGAGAGTTCTATGAAAGAAAAGTAAAGAAACAGTGAGAAGTACTAAATGCTTAAAATCAAGTTTTCCCGCATATATAAATGTGAGCAACTCTTCAGATTTTTCAGTGCTCATCTCTAAGTGAAAGTCAGTAGTCAGAAAGAAAATCATTTTGAAACAGTCGTGTTGGTTAGTGATCCTTCTACGGTCATATGGAGCTAGAAAGTTGCATATGAAAATATTTCAAGACACATTGGATAAAATTCAAGGATAAAAGTTTTATGACATTTCTGTCAGATTTAATATAGGCATGCAATAATGAAGTTAAAATCTACATTATCAAATTATAATATGAATTCATTATTCTCCATATATTCAATTTTCATTCCTTATAAAATGCTTACTATTTTCCACCTATTAATGAAAAATAATGTGTTTGGTGTTAGATGTTACATAAGATTAATTTCGGTCAAATTTTATTTCATTAGGAAGTATAATTTCCATAAACCTTACCTTTGAATAATTATAAAACTTTATAATGTAAAACATTGTTTAGATCAGTTACATACTAACCACCATACTAACAAGAATACATCCACATGACATATTTTACTCCTTAAATCCTTGCACCCATGAGCATAAAGCACATGCTACAATTTTAACCAAATACATAAAATATTTTGGTTTTTCATACACAGGAGAGGGTGTTACACAAGAACAACTTTCAAAAGTTAAAGTTATAAAATGAACACATGTCAAATACCTATTTAACTCAATAATGAGGTACATAAAGAGGGAAACAGCAGGTGGAAAAGCTGGTCCAAAGAAGAATTCAAATGGTGGTTAGTTTGTCAATTTAATAAACCCATGTTGAAATAGATTTGCTAAATTTAAGACAAAGCTGTTTAATATATTATAGGGAAAACTAACTTTTAGGCTTTTAGGTGTTTTCTCCACCTGAGAGAAATCATAAATATCATCTACGTCAGAGCTTTGTACTGCTGTGACACAATACTCAAGAAAACCAACTTAAAGGAGGACAAATTTAGTTAGGCTCACAATTTTGGAGGTTTCAGTCCACGGTAAATTGTCTCCATTGCTTTTAGTCCCATGGTAAGGCAGAAACATTACAGAAGAAGGGTGTTGGGGAGGAAAGCTACGTACCTCATGGCAGCCAGGGAGTAGAAAATGGGGACAGAGTCTGAGAAAAGGTATAACCCTCAAATTCACATTCCTGGGGACCCACTTCCTCCAACTAGGTCCCACCTCTTAATTACCTATTCAGCTGTGAACTTTTCAAGAGCCTTGATCCTATAATAAATAGTGAATCAATAAATAAATAGTGATCCTATAATAAATTCTCTAAAGAAACACATAATCTGGTATTAGACAGTGCTCCAATATGAAAAAAGAATTCACGCAGGCATCCATCTCTCTATTTCTAAGTTTCTGGCAAATTTCCACCAACGACAATTAATATAATGGGTTCAAATATAAAACACATTAGGATAGTGACCAAGAAGTAAAAGACAAAAATATAAAATACCTAAATGTAATGATCTTGCTTATACATTTTTTCAAATGGATGATAAGTTAAAAAAAAAACCCTCATGATATTTAAATTCCACTGGTTAAGATTGTAATTTTATGGTTTTATTCTAAATTATAAGTTTTATAGGATGCCATAAATTGTGTTATTTGCAATTTACCATTATGATGAACAGTTCTTTGGAGATTTTCGCAAAAATGTTGATAGCTTATCTTTAGGTAATATTTGCTTTGCTAAAATTTCTCTGTCAATATGACCTATTTTCTATATACATGAAATTCCTCAAAATATCTAGGAGATGCAGTTTCTTGTTTTCTAGCAGTATAACAAATAAGCATTGGTTAGAGAGTGGTGAGCGAAAATAAGCCTAAGTGCCGACATCCATGGTTCTTTCAGTCTAGAGAGGGAAACTGACATTAATCAAACGATCACTTATACAAAAATGAAAATGTACCTGAAGCATATGCTACATCGTGTGAGTATAAAGATCCCTGCAAGAAAAGCATGAGGGAATTTCATTTTGAAACAGTGAGCTGAGATCTGAAGGAAGAGTCAACTAGGTGAAGAGGAGGGATTCAAAACAAAAGCCTTTTGGGTGAGAGGAAAGATATGATATATACAATTGATTAGACTCCCTTCTGCATTTAGTTTGGAATTTCATTGTATATTTTGGCCAGATAGTTTAAATACTTCAGAGTTGCACATCCAGTGAAGGTGGAATAACGGGGACTGGTCTCATCCTATCACATAAAACAACCCAAAGTGGACATTTCCAAGGCACTCACTGAACATTAGGAAACAATGGGTATGATTCCTAAGAGACAGGATTTGAAGGAGCTCACTCACTCGAGACAGTTTCCTGGCCACAGACTAGGAAGGGCAATTCTGCCAGGGCACGGCCTGGGAAACTCCCAGGGATGGAGCTGACAAGCCAGAGAGACAACAGCTATTGAGTACTGGAGATAAAGTTCTGGCTGCAGTGAAAGAATCCCAGAGTTCTGGAGAGGGTGCCCCTGAAATAGTCAGCTAATTATTGATTAGCAGATTTTCATCGGGAAATAACACCCAAATCTGGGGGAAAAAATGCTGAAAAAGATTCAAGAGAGTCATGCTTGGTATTTAATTCATGGAGGACCTGAACGAACTGTTCATTTTATTGGCCAGGCTCTTAAAACAGAGTAGTAAACCATACGTTGTGGAAACACAAAATGCAAGGAATGATTTTGTAGTAAGCCAAGGGCAGAATATGTTTTTCCTTTTCATCTCCTTGTTATTTTTCTTACTGCAGCCTTTTTCACTGTGCTCCTCATAGAAATCTTCCCTTAGAGGAAAAAAAAGAATTTATTAAAATACGTATCTGACACATACTACTATTCACATTTTTCTGAATCTATTTTATTTATTTATTTTTGTTATTTAAAAGTATCCCTTTGAGGTATTTTCCTGGGTGTACATATTTTTATTAGTATGTGTTCGTGATATAGAATATGTGTTCGTGATAAGAATAATTACATTAATCTTGGGGAACTGGTACATATACATACTGCATCTTAATCATTTTTACCACCCCTTTCCCTCTCTGCTCTCTCATCTCTCCCCGTCCTTAAATCCCTGTCCCATCTCCATAAAGTCTACCTCCTTGTTACCTATCATCTATCTTTTACTTTGCCATTTAAATTGTTTATATTTTTGGTTTCTCATATAAGAGAAACTATGTGATATTTAGCTTGTGTGTCTGATTTATTTCACAGAACATTATGGTCTCAAGGTACATTCATTTTCCTACAAATGACTCAAAAGTTAACCTTCTTTATGACTGAGATCATATATATATATATTTATCTTTCTTTATCTATTAATTTGATAATGGGCTTATAGGCTACATCCAAGATTTAGCCACTGTGACTTTTATTACTGTAGCTATGGTTACGTACACGTAACATTAATATGATGCCTTTAACTCTTTGGGGAAGATGCCCAGAGGTGGTATAGCTGAGTCAAATGGAATTTCTATTTTTAGGATTTTTTTTTTTAAACCAAGAACATGTATTGGTACATTGTACATATAATGATCATATTCATCACATTTATTTTGTACCTGTACATGATGCATTTTGGTTCTCCCCCCTCTTCCCCATCCCTCCCCTCTGT
>QZML01001699.1:2578423-2591064 GCA_016801275.1 Hystrix brachyura | reverse complement strand
TCTGACTTATTTCACTTAATAGTATGTTCTCAAGGAACATCCATTTACATACAAATGACTCTAGTTTATCCTTTTTTGTGGCTGTGTAGTACTCCATGGTGTAGAAAACCACATTTTCCTTAGCCATTCATTGGTTGTTGGGCATTTAGGCTGTTTCCAACACTTAGCTATTACAAATTGTGTTGCTATGAACATGGTTATGCATATATCAGTGTGATATGACAGTTTTAATACTTCTGGGAAGATCCCCAGTAGGAGAATAGGGGTTTCTTTTTTAGCAATCTCCATACTTACTTATATCTACTTTTTTTTTGAAAATTTTTAGATTACATTTTATTTTATTTGCAGTACTGGGGATTGAACCCAGGGCAAAATCCCTGGTCCTCTTCTTTTCCTTTCAAGACAGAGTCTCACCAAGTTCCTAAGTTGCCCGGAGTGGGCTTCACCTTGTGATCCTCCTGCCTCAAACTCCCAAAATGCTGGGATTGCAGGAGTGTACCACCATTCCTGGCTTTATTCTGTAATTTAATGCCTTATTAAATAAGTTCACATTGATAAGGTACAAGCGTTACCATGGTGCCTTTATATATGTCTCATGGATTCTCTTCTCTGTCTTTGATTATATCTATGCATTTTCCCATTACTTTCAAATAGTAATAGTAATAATATTCTTGTACATTTTACCCATTATACCTTCTCATTTAAATAACACATTGCTTAGTGAGATGAACATTCAGAGATAAATCTCTGAAGTTGTTTCTCAGTCTAGCTTCATTCAGTTTCAAGTGGTAAAACTGCGGAGAGAACTAAGTCTCATCTCCAATCTCTCTCTGTGATCCTCCTGCCTCAGTCTCCCAAGTGCTGGGATTACAGGTATGCACTACCACGCATGGCTAAATTTAGCTTTTCTAATAGTCACATTTTAAAAAGTAAAAAGGTGGCTATGAGATGTAACTCAGTGGCAGACAGCTTAGTGTGCATGAGGCCCTGGGTTCCATCCCCAACAGGTGTTTACATGCATGTGAAAAGAAACAGGTGAAATTAATTTTGGTAATACGTTTGGTTTAGATCAGATGTCTTAAAAGTATACTATCATTTTAACATATACTCAATATAAAAATTATTAATGAGAGATTTTACATTCTTTGTAAATTCATGGTGTAAGTTTATACTTATAGAACATCTCAGTCCTAACTAGCCACACTACCAACATAACATAGCCACACACACACACACACACACACACACGCCCCTCTTTTTTTTTCTTAACTAAAGAGAGTTTCTGGCAATTCCAAGAGGACAGACCTAAAGTATAGACTTATTCGGCCAGCAATCTCTGAGCTTGGCAGTTGTTCAAAGACAGCTTGTTCTCTCACAGGGTGATTTTAAGGATTTCTGAGAAATTTGTCCACATGATGTGTGTAATAGCTCTTATGTTCCTTGGTGTCTGGTAGGTTACATAACAGACTATCCAGATCTGAGCCCCAGCTCTCTTTCAGGTAACTATTTCAGGCCAAGTCTCTGTTAAGATGATTTCAAGTTATTTTCTTTCTGTTTCTCTGATCCCATATCAGCATACCAGTTTGTGGAAAACATACATCCTTGCTCGCTTTGTAGGTGGAAGTGAAGTTTGTTCTTAATAGGACCCTGTTTCTCTCTGGATATTTCCACAGCCTCTCAGTAAAGAACCAAACATTAGGACACTGTGTCCCCCAAACTTCAAAGAACACATTTCAAAATATCCACCTAGATTCCTTACGTAAAGTCCCTGTCACTAAACTCGCAATGAAAAATACCATAGTTCTCTCCCCCATCCAAGAATTAAGTATAATTGTGAGATAGGAGTAGGTACCAGAGTATTACTGTAAACATTTCTAAAGCAATTATCTTTACTTAACTCCAATTTAAACCTCTCTTATAGTCTTGAGCATGGACTAAGAATCATACAAACTTTTCTTCCATAATTTCTTTTATTAAACTGCATAAATGGATTACTACCTCATTTGCCAACTACTGTTGTTTTCAAATTTTGGCTGAGACTGAAAGAAAATTTTCTAATTTTAAAATTATTTTTAAGGGCTGGGGATTTAGCTCAATTGTTACAGTGCTTATCTAGCAAGCACGAGGCCCTGAGTTCGATCCCTGACACACACAGACACACACACACACACAAAAAAAAAAAAAAACCATAAAATGACTTTTAAACTGTATGTTCTATACTATAATGTATATTTCCAGTCACTGCATGATGGACATTTAGACTGTTTTCAGACTTTGCTACCCTAAACATTGCTGCAATTAATATCTAGGTACATTTATCTCTTCATGAGTTTTGAATATGCAAGTAGAAAAAATTCAAGAAGATAATCTATGAATCAAAATTTAAGTGTTCATTTCCATGTATACTTTGAAACTGCAGGGAAATGGAATAAAGGTACTCAATTTTCTTCCTATCACCTAGGTTTTAAATCTTTACCTATATGTACAGAATAACATCTCGTTGTTACATTAATTTACATTTTGATTGGTACAAAGTGTATTAGTTTACTGTGTGTGCTATAACAAAAGACTCAAAACTGGGAGGATTAAACACACCAAAATTTTTTCTCTAGCATTTCTAGAGGCCAAACGTCCAAAAGTCAATATTACTGGGTAGAAATCAAGATGTCAGAAGAGCTACACTTCTTCTAGAGAAGTGGTGGTGAACCTAGAGCATGCGTGCCATAGCGGGCTGTTTGTTATCACTGTGTCCTCCTTTGTGTGTGTATCGAATCTCCTCTCGCCTTTCTGTACAAAGATGTACATAGTTTCATTTTGGACCTACATATATAATCTGGGGTAATCTTCCCATTTCAAAATCCTAAACTTGATCGCATCTGCAAAGGTTTTTCCATTTCATATAACATTCACAGGTGCCAAAGATTAGAATATGAATATCTTTTGGGAGAATAATGTTTTCAGCCTGCTGAAGAGTCAAATTGCTTTCTCAAGTACTGGAAATTGAATTTCCTATTAGAAACTTAGAATTCTCCCCAAGAAGCATGATACAGAATGGATAAAATAAAGAGTAAATATCTGCTAATGTTATATAGCAAAGTATATATTTTATGTAAATATACACATAGGTAGAGCATGAGTTCGCTATGTGTAAATTTATACAGATCCATCATACATCAAATTCATGTACTTCCAACTAATAAGGATGAGATCCTGAGGAAAAAGTATTGATGATAGAGCTTACACTTCAGGTAATACTGAAAGTGGATTTTAATATTATTGGTATCTTTACAGTAATAATATATTTATATGTTATAATTTCTCAAATTCAAAGAGAACCAGGAGAAAAGCAAAGAAAATTATACCAATCACCTTACTTCTGAGTTGAATACCTTGTAAAAACATAAATTAAAAAAATCATTGTTTACAGTCTATTTTCAGGGAATCAATATGGAGTTGTGTATCAGAATACCCTGATATAATATTTTATTTGAGAGATATAATGAAACTTCACTACGTGCTAGGTTTAAAAGAGAAATCATTAATATGTCAGATTAAGTAGATAATGTTCATCAATATCACCATAGTATTTTACAATTTTATGATTTTATCTACATTACTACTTATAAATTTGGCATCATTTTGTAGATAAATACCTTAACGTTCAGAGGCTATTTGAATGATCTAAAGATTAGTAGGTAGAAAGTTCTTCAATAATGATGTAAACCTAGCAATTCTAAGTACATATCACTAATATTTTAGACTTTTCATCTATGTTGAAAATATTACTGAAGATATATAAAGCTATCATACATAATTCATTTATTTAAAATGTGTTAATCAAAAGGAAACTGATGCATTTTGTAGACTGTACTATAGTGTGATTTTTCCTAAATGCTATATATTTTACATTTAAAGCATCTTATTGTTTAGTGCTAATAGAAATCATATAAACTTTTATCGCATTTAAAGTATAATTCTCAAGTTAAAAAAATTGAGTGTTTTTCTACACAATATCTCATTTTAGGTATTAAGTCAATCTACCACTTTTGATGTTTCATTATCTTTGGACACTCACCAAAATACTCGAGGTTTAACACTCTCAGATGTGATGGAGTAAAACACTGTGTATGAAATGGATTCTGCATGAAACGTTTGAAAATGTGTACAACAGAAACATTCCAATATTGTTGGGTAGATTACTAGGCTCCTTGTCCCATTCATATGTCTTTCTTCTCCAAAAGGTTGCTTTAGTAACAATCCAACAGAAGTACTTTTATGTGGTTTTCTCCAAATACTACTTACATAATTTCTCAAATTAATCATTGGGTAGAAGATAAACATATCTCAAATTTTGTTTGTTTCTGGTTCCGACAGTTTAAAGGCCAAAAATCTTCCACTAAAAATGGGTAAACATGCTAAACATATTAAAATGACAATCACATTGAACATTATAGAGAGGTTACAGATATAAAATAATTACCTGTATTATCCGCGGAAAGGCTATGCTGATTAATCAAATCTAGTCACTTTATTTTTTAATGGTAAAATAGACTCTGCTAAATTTATTTTCTTTAAAGTTTTCCTTTGACACATCAAAGGAACAGCAGGGCATAGTCATTAATTAATAATACAGATTTTATAGCCAGGCTTCAAAGTGTCAAATCTTGACTACTGGTTTTTTGTTTGTTTGTTTTTCTTTTTCTTTAGCATGATATTAGCATGGAAACAGACACATAACCCAGTAGAACAGATTAAGGAGCCTAGAAGTAAACCCTAGGCTTTATAGCCAACTGATTTTCAACAAAGGTAATACAAACATGCACTGGAGAAAGGACAGTCTTCAATAAATTGTGTTGGGAAAATTCTTTTCCACATGCAGAAGAATGAAGTTAGATCCCTATCTTTCACAATTTACAAAAATGAATTAAAAATGTACTAAGACTTAAGTGTAAGACCTGAAACTATAAAAATCCTAGAATACATAGGGGAAACTCTCCAGGATGTTCAAATTGGCCAGGGATTTTTGGAAGAGACCCCCAAAAGCACAGGAAATGAAAGCAAAAAAGATATGTGGGATGACAGAAAACTAAAATTTCTGCACAGGAATGGAAATGAACAACAGAGTGCATGTCCACAGTAACCTAAAAGTCTCCAACGAGGCTCCATCTCTTAGAAGTTTCCACTGCCTACCAATAGGGCTAAACTGGGGAACAAAACTTTAATACATAGGCCTTTGGAGGTACATTACATATTCAAACTACGGCAATCCCAAAGAAAAAGGCTTATTTCTGAGGCAACAACATCCATATCAAGGTCCTCAGCCTTGTCTATTATTTCAGTTGCTTCAGGGAAAGGACACTTAGTCTGTTATCTATGAATATATTTTAGTAGAGTGCTCTGCCTTCTGGGATGAGGTATGGAGCGAATAGGCCTAATGATCTGTCACTTTTAGGAATCAATTCCTCCCTGTCTCTCTTCCTACTTCTCTTTCCTTTCTTGGTTAACCTGCCAGGCATCAGTCTACCTAAGCATCTTCCTATGGTGTCTTCCTTTTTGTTGTTGCTCTTCTTTCTTTTTTTACTTCAGTTGTACCTGAGCAGGACAAACAATATATGTGTAGACTTTCCTAGTCAGACATGAACTCATTTTTAATTTATTTATTGCCGTCAATTTGATCCAGAATATAGTATTACAAATTTATGAGCACAGTAAGTCATGTAAGTGGGTACAGCTACATTTGTCCTTTATATTCTTAGGAACAATTATACTGCTGCTGCTAACGAAGCTACTTAAATTTTTTTATTTGTTACTGGGGATTGGACCCAGTGTCCTAGCACTGTGCTACATCTGTGGCCTTTTTAAATGATTTTAGAGACAGGGTCTCACTAAGTCGCTAAAGTTGTCCAGGTTAGGGTGGAACTCACAATCCTGATGCCTCAGTCTCCCAGACTGCTGAGATTATAGGCATGTGTCACCACGCCTAGCTTGATAGTGAGTTTTATTTTTTGATTTTTTTCAATTTTATTTTAGTGGTACATTTTAGATATACATAATGATAACATTCATCGTAGGAAATTTGTGCCTGTACATGATATTTGATAATGAGTTTTAAAAGCTAATTCTAGAGTGCTGAGTATGTTCTAAGTAATTTACAGACAATCTCTAATTTTTTATGACAAAAGGGAAAATTGTGAGTAGTGGAGAAAATAAGTAAACCATCATAGAAAATGTTAGACAAATAGTCACGGAACTGTGTCAGAGTTTCCATCATCATCAAGAGATGTCTGAATATGTCTGATTTATTATATTACCTCCCCTTTTTGGTATGCTTAGAAAGTCACCAAGCCATAGCAATTACTGGTAGTTATGTGTTTAAAGCCCAGAACTTGATGAGTCCAAGGCACCCTGCCAAATATGTCTGGCTGGATTTTATAGTAAATACGAGGTGATTTCAAATTGTTTCTTCTTTATGTAACATTAGTAACCTACTTAAAGGGTCCTTTAAATTACTCCGAAAGAACTTAAATATGAAATTAAACATTCTTGATATGGTATCTCCCCACACACTACATCCAGAATGACTGAACATTTTGGTCAATTTTTCACTCAGTGTGAGGACAGTAAGGATTGCTCTACTGTGCTTTGTTGCCCTCTTAAATGTTCCTTTAATAATAGGTTATGCTATATGATGGGCAATTTGCCTTTTCACCATTTCACTTGTCATGCTGCTTCCCCTAACATTAAGTAGCTGAGACTAGCAAAGGGCTCACAGAGGTTACAGAGCTCAATAGAATGCTTATCCTTTTGTTTTTTCTTTTCTTCTTCTTCACATTTTATTTACATTCACTTCAGATTAGATTTATATCTGTTTTTAATCTTCCTTTATAAACTCATTTGGAAAAATGAAGAAAGAAATGTACATATCCTTTTAGTATCTTGAATATTGCCCACTTGTCTTAGTTACTTTTCTCTCGTTGCTGAGACAAAATACCAGACACTCAAAGTTAGGGGAAGAAAGGTTTGTTTGGCTCACAGTTTGTAGAGGTTTCAGTCCACAATCTACTGGATCCGAGGCAGGGTGGCATGGCAGACAGGCAGAAGGCAGCAAGGTAAGCAGGGATGCATGCAAGAGGCCTAACCAGCTTCTTCCTGTACCTTCTATTTTATCCAGGCTACTAGGATTAGGGCAGTGCCAAACCAATCAGTGGATCGATTTAGTAATCACACTCCCTTAATCCCAGCATCATACACTCTAGATCCAGCTATCTCTTACCACATGAGGCTTTGGGGGGACATCTAGACAGAAACCATAACACCACTTTTATGGTGGATTAAACTAGCAGATAGGAAAAGACTGCACGAGAAATAGTATCAAAACAGAAATTTTCTCTCAGTCTAGTAGTAAATAGCAGTGCTGTTAAAAAACTGGGAACCATCTACCACAATAAAGATTTCAGTGTATTTTTCTCAATACAAAATTATATAGATGAATGTATTATGGATAACTGTACCTATGACTGTCCCGCAAGAAGGAAAACATGGAACACTTTTCTAAAAAACTACCTTTTCTGACATACAATCACAACATGAATGATCCCATTACAAAATTTAATTTAGCAATGCTTGAGAAGTGTGAAAATACAGTTGCCTTATTGTGCTGTGTTGTGTCCTCTGCAACATATAATATCTCCTGAGGTCATGTCAGCACTTTGGTAGACTTTATATCTGATTAAATTATTATTTGTTTTTTTAGCAATATAACCTTTCTAGGTTTTACAAAGCAGTCTTTTAGTTGTGCCTAAATTGTGCCTCCTATTTGCAGAATAGTAAGTTTCATATTGTTTTCTTTTACTGTTAAGAGTTACAGGGTCATATTTTAATTCCTGAATTGTATAGTTCAGTATAAATATCGTCAAGTACAAAACAAGTGTGGTGGTATTTTAAAATACAAAATAAATATCTATCACACAGAAAACTATACTTCCTGTCTATACAGAGAATCTAATGGCCTACATTAACTCTAAAATCTCCAGTAGGAAAAAAATGTTTTTAAATTCAAATGATTCCACGAAAAATCAACCCAGTTAACTTGTTCCTCTAAAATAAAACTTCCGAACTCTTTTCTGGAACTTATTTTCAGAAATTCCTATGCATATACTCTTTAATATAGCATCTTTCATTTTGTACCTTTGTTTATGGTAAAACTTTATGTGCTGCATACTGACTTTAACACTTTAATAGTATTTCTTGATTTAAAATGGTTTCTATACATTTCATTTAGCACCATTTAATATTAGTATTTATAAATTACTGTACACTCTGAAACATATCTGCTGTTCTGGAAAGAAGGACAAACCTCATTAATGAATCAGGACATAACTTCCATGATGCAAGCAGCTAAAGCACTTTGTTCTACTCACTGCAGTAGTCCTACAAAAAATCCTTTGGGAATTATACTGAAATGATTTTTTAGAAGTTGTATTAACCATCACACATATCTCTTTTTTATCCATGAATATACATAATAAAATGTGCTAAAAATAAAAAATATAAAAACTTTAAAAAAAATTTGCTTCCTTCCAATGATTCATAAGGTTGATTTTTTTTTCTAAATCTTGACAGAAATGTCCAAAATACCCAACTTTATTTTTTTATACTTGACTGTTACCAATACCCCACAAGAAAGGTAAACATTATATAATGCAAACATGTACTAATTTAAAAAAAAGTAACAGAGCAGAGTATATTAAGGCTAGGCCCTTTATGAAATTAATGTTGTAGACAGCCCAAATAAACTTTTACAATTGTTTCTAATATATACCCCTCAGTCAAACCTATATTATTTTGTCAGCCTGTTTCATCCTACCAAACTACCCCTCAAACTAAGAAGTACTAAGAAGTAATCACTCGGACACCGGTTACTTTTCTATTGCAAATGTGTATTATGCAAAGTTATTATTTTTTTTCAGAATTAAGCCCTCTCAGTTCACATCTGGTACTTGCTGTACATTTAAAAGTCCACATAACAAAGGTTATAGATTCAGACTTTTTGGCTTATTGACATTTAGAAGATTTGAGTTGAACTAGAAGTTGAGGGTCTCCCACAGTAATTTTATGAGCTAAGATGAGGTCTTTTTCTGGGAGATGTTTTATCTTCTTCGTCTTCTTCCTCACTGTTATCATTTGGATAATCCACTAAAGTTGCCGCACTGATAGTGTGTGGGATACTCATTCTATCACTGGCACCATCAGAACAAGATGAAGGAAATCTGAAGATGCCAGAAGATGTTCTTTTGAGATGGTCTACCTTGTCTTCATTTTCTTTGGTGCTTTTAGTTGCCACAATTTTTTCATCACGATGTGGATCATTTCCCATTGGTGGCATAACTGCTTCTCTTGTATTTCTGTTAAAATACTTTTTTTCTTTCACCTCCATGACATTGCTATCTCTGTATCGTGCAAAACGCAGAGTCTTCCTTACTCGACTTTGTCTGCCTTTTTCTTGTTCATATTTCATCTTCAGTGTTTTGAATGTTTGAACATATTCAATCGATTTAAAAGCCTCATAAAAATTTTCAACTACATGTGCAACAAGAGACTTGATATTTTGCACACTTATATATTCAAATAGCTCAATAACAGCTGAATTTAGCATATTGTACCGAGTTCCGTTACCCAAAAAAGCATTTACAACTGGCTCAAAAAGATTTCCCTGGATGATGTAACAATTATATTGGTTATCTTTGAGGCCAATCATCTCTCTCATAAACCGAATAGCACACAGGAGCAGGAAAGTATGCTTTGAATTCATCAGCATCAAGACTCTTCTTAGCAAGTCCTTACTCAAAATATAGTTTTTTATATAATATGTGTGATGTTGTACACAAAATGTGCATAGCTCTAAAATTAAACCAAGCAATCGTGCTGTTTGATAATTATTGGGGCAATTTTTGTTTGTGTCAAGTCCAAATGTATGATCCTCTTCATTTTGGTCTTTTGCAGTGGTGGATAAAAGTGGTGCGATCAAGTAATGCATGCAGTGTTTATAGAAGAAATTTAGAAATTTACTTCTTTCATATTCATAAGATGATATCAGCATGGTGTCTGGGTCAAGCAGAGAACGAAGAGGTTGCATCAAATTAAGGGCACCTGCAAGTTCAGGATCAGTATCACAGATCATTTGTCCAATTACTACATTCATGAAAAGTTCATCATCTTTAGCCTCCTGAGCTTCATCCATTGCAAATTGTCGGATTGCGGATGGATTGTACTCCACTAGATAAGCAAATACTGTTGTAGCAGTTGTCTTTACTTGGAAATCGTCCATGCTCATAAGAATTTTAAGAACGGGAAGAACTCCCAGTCGCATCAATGTTTTGAGTAGTGCACCTTTGCTATGAGGATATAAGGTCTGGGAAAACTCACAGAATTCTTTGAAAAAAAGTAACAGCTCCTGCCGTTTAACATTATCTATGGTCTTATCCTTCAACTGTGCAAAAACTTCAGACAAAAGCGTGCCATTTTCCTGTAGCATTTTGACTATCTCAACTTTGTTAAAGAAAATAAAATTTGTAAGAGAAGGGAGATCTTCAAATATGGATGGTGTAGGCAAAAGAATATCATAAATGTACTGGATTCTGTATGTCTGATGTATCTTTCGCTTAAGTTCAGAGTTAGTTATTGGTAGAACTTCCTTGAGTTTTGCATTTTCGGTAATGAATTGCCTGTGTCTTTTTGGCTCAGCTAAAGCAGGGTCATACTCAAGGCATCCTAACACATCCATAATACACTCATCAGAAAACATAATCTCATACAAAGGAATTCTGTCAAGGAATAAGATTCCTTTAACAATGTAATACAAATGATGTAACGCTTCAGTATTCTGTAGGTTCTCACAAATTTGGAATAGCTGTAGTAATTTTCTAATATAATCCTCAGTTTCCAAGATCAGAGTCAGCCTTTCCTGACGGGTAGGCGAAATAAAAAATGAATTAAAGAAATCAGCAAGGTGAGCAACTGTATTGATTCCACAGTTAGGCAGCCCAACAAAGCTAATGGTTTCTAATATTTCATCAAATTGTTCTAAATCATCTAAAAGGTCCTGTGTAGCTTCTACTGTTGGCTCTTTACCTTGAATTTGGTGTATTTCCTTCAGGATCTCCTGACAGTCTTCCGGGTCTTGGAAACTCAGTGCTCTGCTGACGTTCTCAGCTTCAGACCAAACAATTAACACATCCCGTTTCTTCCGATAGAGGGTGTCCGGATGTACCTTAGACTCTAAAATCATTGAGCCATCCGACTCCGACTGAACAAGCAGACACATGCCCTGAAGCCGCTCGATATAAGCAGTTGAGACTCGTCCCATGCCTGTGCGGTCCCAATGCCCATCTCCATTCATGAGAAAAACTTGTACATAGACCTGCCTGGCAGCCATGATGAACTCCGGCCTCGCCACACCAGTCTGTGACTCAGTGTGAGCGTCCCTGGTTACGCTACGTAGGAAGCAACCAAGTAAGGGGGTGAAAGTTCGGAAAAATCGTAACAAAATACCATCAATCACCAGTGGTTAAGCGGTGGCAGAGACTGAGAGAAGCCCAAAGTCGTTAAGATTCTTCCATAGTACTGCTATTATTCACTTCCTTCCACCTCGAGCACCCGTGATTGCCTTGCCTTTATTTTGCACCCCCCCGCCACTCTTACAAAATGAGTCCACCCGCTCTAGGCTAACAATACCACATTCCTTCCAGAATCTTCTCTCAAGATTCTCCCCCGAGCTTGTGTAACAGCTACTTCTTAAAGGGACCTGCCACTAAATTTAGAAATTGAAGTTTAGAAATCAAGGATTTACAAGATAAATAAATGAATCTGACACTGGCAAAATAAAAATAGGGTGGAGCAATGGGAGGGATTAGACGTGTTCTGTACCAATTCCCTTCAATGAATCCAATCATGACTAATATGCAAACATGTACTAATAAAAATTAAAAATTAAAAAAGAAATCAGAATATGCTCTTTTCCTTGAGGGTTTTGATTCTTAGAATTATTTTCACTATTCCCTTCTTTTTGCAGCCTTTATTACACTTTATTCCATTTGAGGATGGAGGCTTATGGTATTTGATGAAATAAAGCTTAACTACCTAGGTCCTGACAAGTCCACACCTGAAATTTTATGTCAAGAAAATGTTCCAAATAAGAAACAGAAGCCAATGACCTGCACACCATGAGTAAGAATCAAAGAAATGAGGTTGAGTTTTCTCCATTAGGTTTGGCCTAGTCCGTCTTGTTCACTAATAGACCACTGAACTGCTAAGGAACGATACTGTTCCAGGATGGAGTATGTCAACCCTGTTTCTTTGTTCAGTTCAGCCAAAAGATTTATGTTCTAGCACAATGGGTAACAAAATTTCCTCTAATGTTTTCTTATGCATTAGCATACTTCTCATTCTTAGGTAATTACTGGGTCAAAGCAAAATTCGGTTAAAATTTGCCCAAAGTTAATATGGACCATTACATATCAATTATTTTATTTTTTATTTCCTTTCTCAATAATGAAGATGATAATAACAACTCAACAGCTATTAATAGCTGAGCAAGTGCTTTTTTTTTTTTTTTTGGGTTTTTTTAGAAAGGGGATCACTTT
>QZML01001699.1:2557090-2578157 GCA_016801275.1 Hystrix brachyura | reverse complement strand
TTTTGGGTTTTTTGAGACAGGGTCTCACTATGTAGTTCAGGCCAGCCTTGAGCTCTCTGTGTTGCCCAGGCTGGTCTTGAACTTGCAGCAATCTTCCTGCCTCTGCCTCCCAAGTGCTGGGATTATAGGCGTGCGCCACCACGCCCGGAGCAAGTGCTTATTATCATGAAGAAAGCTAATAACATAATTGGTCAAGTAGAATACTTGAGCATTTACTATGTTCAAGACTGTGACAAGAACTCTCTGTACATTGTTATATAATTTTCATGACAATCTAGCAATATAGGAGCATTCATAATCCTTTTAGGATCAGGAAATTTACTTATAGAAGTGAAACAAATTGGCAGGGCTCACACAGGTAATAAACAGGAGTTCTGCCTTGGAGACTTGCCTTTCTAATCCAAAATTTGTTTTCTCATCCACTGAACTGCTATCCCCTTTTTTACTTGGCCTCCACTACACTTTACTTCACATTCCTTCCATCTATATAATTTGTAATCAACATAAAATAATCAAGACAAGATGAAAGTCATACACTTCCTCCTTTAGATCCACATCTGTGTATTGCCAACTGAAAAATAGAAGCTTGGATATGGAAACTCTGTTAAATATAATTTTAATAGTAACCAAGTTGATTTTTGATGTAGCAGCAACTTCTGCAGTTTTCTTTTTAAAAAATACTTTTTTCCCCCTCAAAACATTAACCCTATTATTACGGGGCAAAAACTGAGAACTGGACTACATCAAGCACATTTGCACTTGAGTCCAATTTGTAACAATCACTTCATTTTATAAAGCATTGGAGATGTGTGACAGTTCTCAAGTAGGGTACAGGAAAACTTCCACATACCTCTCTTGCAATATTGCCTCCAGAAGGTTTTAGACTGGAATATTTTCTGGGATAGTGCAGCTAGGACACTTGAGTTGAATGCTTATAACATTCATTCCATGAGAAAACTTAAATTGGTGCCAAGATACAACAGGTTTAGAACATTTAAGAATCACAAATAATACTTAAACACAAGATTAATGACTAAGACAAAAACTGATCCATGTACTAGTTAAAAATATAACATTTCAGAAAGACAGATTATTGTATATGTGCAAATATACAATAATCACATGTATGCTAATGGTTCAACTTTTGTCTCTGCTGTGTTTAAAGTCTCTCTCAGAATCAATTATAATTTTCTGAATATGCCCCCAGGTTTCATTTTCTGAGAAGCATTCATCACAAATTTATGTGTTTTCACAATTTTATCACTAGGAGTTTCCCTCAGGCCAATTAAGATCCCTTTATTTTAATTAGGTTAACAAGAGTCTCTTTACAATCTAAAAACGCCTCAACTCTACATTTCTTTGTTGCTATTTCTGCAGTAGTTTCTTTCAGTTTCTGCCTTACTGGTTTTGGGAAGTAGAATAATGTCCTTTTGTTTGCTTCATTAGTTATACCTACTTGACATTATTATTTTGAGCTGTTTTGGTTGTTTTGCAGGAAGGAAAGTAACATGAACAAGAAAATGCCATAATCTAGGAGCTTCAGAAATTCTGTTTATATGCATTACTTACTTTGCCAATTTATCTTCATCACAATAATGGCCTGAGGAAGATAATACTATTACCATATTAGAAGAAAAAAAAAAAACTTGAAACCAAAATCGAATCAATCTCTTTGTTCAAATTTTTGTAGTCAGTGATGATGTCAGGATTTGAACCCAGCCTTTTATGGTTCCAACTTTTCTCTTTGCTTTTCCCAATATGCAATGCTCTCTCCCAGACAAAGTCAGTGTGTTTCTACCTTATTTATAATAAAATTTGCCAGGCTGGTGGCGCATACCTGTAATCCCAGCACTCCGAGAGGCTGAGGCAGAAGAATTGCAAGTTTGAGAGCAACCTGGACATGTCAGTGAGACCCTGTCTCAAAATTAAAAAACAAAACAAAACAAACAAACGAACAAAAAACAAAAGGAAGGCTGGAGACATAGCTCAATGAGAAGGCCCTGGATTCAGTCCCTATACTGCAAAAGAAAAAAAAAAATCCAAAATTGTAACTAGGGTTTATACAACCCAACAAGATCTAGCCCTATCTGAACTCTTGCCTTAATAGTCACTGTATCCTTTATTTTGTTCTACCTGCCCTAGCCACCTAGCTGTGTCTGAAGTACAGCAGGTATATTCCTGTTTCAGGACCTTTGCACTTGCCCTTATTTTAACAAGGAACACTATTTCTCAATACTTACATGGCTCACATCCTCACATCATTCAAAAACTCATTCAAATGCCCTTTTGTTTCTAGTGAGAACTTCTCTAATCACCCCTTTAAAATTGCAAGGCCCACCCACCTCACTGCACCTATCCCTTGTTTTTGATGTGTATTTTCTCTACTGCACTTAGCCTCATATGAACATTTTGTACTTTAGTTATTCTACTTCCTGTAATCAGGCTACCAGCTATGTAAGGGCTGTGATTTTTGTTTTGCTCACTGATTTGCCCCCAGCACCTGCCGTGGGCATGGTACATAGTAGTTTCTCAACAAGTATTTATGGTATAAATACATAAATTAAGAAATACTCCTTTTTAGATGATTTCCAATAATCCATTTCTTTATTCCTCACAAAGTTAATAAGCACCCCTTATGTAGAGGCACTATGCCAGGTGCTGGGGATAAAATAGTGCATTTGAATATATGTCAAGTCCTCTTATGAAATGGGTAATTTTATCAAATGATATTTCTAATTTACCAGATACATTTGGTATTTCCCATCTGCTACCCCAATCCTATTCTTTTGAATAATTTACTGCTTGCTCATAGTGACCAATGAAACAATATTCTCTTTTTTGGTATTCAGTTACATGAAAAGCTAATGCTTTGAATAAGCTTTATATTTCTTCCATATTCTGTCAAATATTCCTTCTCTTACCCTAAAGCTCAGATAGAAATTGTAGTTTTCCATCCACTCTCAAGTATTGAAAGAACTCTAAATTTTCAGTATTAAAATATTCAATAATCTAGTTGAAGCTTCTGTTTGAGTCATGGCTTTTCTTAGGGAGGTTTATGGCCAAAACCAGAATTAAGCATCGGAAAGGTATGCTCCACTCAAGGCAGGGGAATGTGGCTAAGTTATATAGTAAAGTTCACGGGGAGAGAGAAGGGTGGACAATTTGATACATGGATGCAGTCTTTTACAGGCTTGGGCAACCAGGATAGCCTGGAACCTTCCTAGGCAAAGAGGGATGTATGGTCACTCTATACATAGTATGTTAGAATATATAGACACTCCAGCCACTTTATTTTCAATTGAAAACTTGAGCCTATCATGTGTTCACTGCAGCAGCACTAGCTATCATGTTTCCATGGCCTCAGAGCTAACAATTACTCTTAAGTGTTTTCTTGGATGCATGGGTCACATGTATCAACACTAGTGTATTCTCAATTCTATGTCTGGCTTCCTTCCACAGGTCATATGTATTAATACTAGTACGTCCTCAGTTGTGTGTCTCACTGATATCACTCTATTTCACTTTCTTAGTAGAATGCTTTCAGTGTAGAATTACTACATCATTTGATTACATGTATTATCTTATTCTGTGCCCCCCACACACCAAAGACAGTGGCTCATCTTATTTTCCCCTGTATTGCTCTACATAGATGACAATATGCATTCAGTAAATATTATGAATACTTGCATGAAAGCATGTATAAAAATCACTCCCTTCGTTATTTTGGAAATATTTCAGAATTCCACTTTATTTTATAAAAATCTATTTAGTATGTGGTTTCATTAACCAGTTTTCTCCTCAGGTTATTTCCTAAACTTTTTTCTATGTGAGGATACATGAGGTTAACAAATTATCCGAGTTTTCACAGTGAGTAAACATTCTGAGCTTGGATTTGAACCCAGGTATTCAGATTCAAGAACTTGCGGATTTGAACTCACTGCTACAAAATCATGTCCTCATTTTCTTTGCCTTCTCTCTATATAGGGTACTCAAGCCAATTTATACATCTACATTATAAAATCATCAGGATAGAAGCCTAAGCATTTTTGGGCAGGCAAATACAAGTCTCCACATACCTCTTCTTATTCCTCACCCCCATATCTTTCTCTCTAATAGAAAGCATAGAAGACAATTATACATCAAATGCTTCCACTTAGTCATCTTTTTCCCTTAAAGTATTTGTCCTCCCACCCCTGCAAAAATTAAAAAAAAAATGGAAGCACTTTTATCCTATTTATTTACTTTGCTCTAAGGAAAGATAAATTGACTTTGAATTTAATTTTCCTTTTTTTCCTGCCTCCTTTTGTGGCAAGCCTCAGTTGTAACACTAATTTTACAGATGTGTACTACATGAATTTACCTTTAGCAATATCTTGCCCCTCATAATTTTTGCAACATTTTTATTCCCAGATGTATTTGCTTATTTCTGCATTTTTTCGGTTTTGACACTTAAAAATCTTTGTAAAGTTTGTGTAGCTATTTGTCCCTCTCATTTATCAATAGAGTTATTCTTTGTAATAATTACATTATGAAGCCTGCTGCCTATTTGCTCATGCTATATCCCTTTTAGTGTATATGACGAACCCCTTTAAAACTTTTTCCAATATGAATAAACCTGCTATAGATAGGGAAGGAGGGAGCAGAAGGGAGGGGTGGAAAAGAGGGGGAAAACCAAGACGCATCATGTACAGGTACAAAATAACCATGTCGAATTTGATCATTATATGTACAATGTACCAATACATGTTCTTGGTAAAAAAAAAAAAATTAAAAAAATAAAAAATTAAAAAAACCTTTTTCCATTTCAGTTCATTTAAGTGAAACTTTTTCCTCATCCCCACATGGTAAAGTATGTGCTATCCATAGCTAGAACTGGACTATCTAAACAGGTTTTATTATCCCTGTCAGCTATTCTCTTATTTTAATTTTAAAAACCTCCAGACAAGGTGATGTAACAAGTTCCCTAGATAATATTTTCCAATATCATTCAACTTGCACCAATGAGACTCTTTTTGTCTTTTCTCTTCAATAAACATTCCTGTTTTAATTTCTTCTTATTCTTCTTCAGTGGCAAAGACAGAGAGCTTTCTTTCATCTAGTGGTAGGTGACAGTCTTCTCCATGCCACACACATCTGATCTTACCATTTCATTTAATGTTTCTGTTGTAATCAACTATTGATCTGACTTTCTGGTTGCATTTTCTCTCTTCAACGCTCCTGTCACATGTCTATAAAAATCATTCTAATCTATAGCAATTCTAATTATCTTCAAAGAAATCTTCCATTACTCTAAAATTACACATAATTACCCAGTCTCCATGTTGTGTACTCGACTTTGCCTTCAGTAACATCAACCTGTCTTTCACTTTAATTCAACCATGAAAATAAGAGAGGAAGGACGCATATGCCTTTTCTGCAAATATTGTTGAGGTTGCTTTGGGCAAATACTTGTGGGAGTCTTTGTCATTGATTAAGAATAAGTGCCAAAGGAAAGCGAAGGAAACGATAAGGCACATCCACTCCCAAGGGCTCTAATGTTCAGGCTCAACTGGAGTCTCGGGGGTATTTTAACACCTTCAGGCCTCTGACTATAAATCTGTCCCGAGGGCCTTTTCAGTTATTTCAGGGAAGTGTCGGTTGCTCATGGTACAAGAAGCGATTATCTCCACGCAGAACATAGTTCAAGGAAAGAAAAGAAGAAACCTCATTAGTGATAGAAAGTACCGAAAAATGAAAGCTCACAGAGAAATTAAAATAAAAGAGCATGTGTAAAAAGTGCAATGGAATATATATATTTTTTGCTATTTATTTGATGTCAAAAGATAAACATAGACATAGCGGCATATAGCTACGCTCATCTATATCTACATTTGCATCCATATTTATACCTCATCCACATGCGCATACATACCTGCAGTCCCCTTGATTTTAATTGGTTTCCTTGTGAAAATATGTCAGATTGCTTGACTTCCCTTACGGCTTGGGTGCAGAGCAGAGTCAATCTTTGCAGGCTGGATCTTTTCACGAGTTACTACCTCAACAAAAGGACTTTAAATTGCTGTGGACGCTAGAATTGTAACACCCACTTCCCCTAGGGGTAAGTACTCTACCCTGAGTCTAGAAATTTTCTTCAATACTATTTTGATCACCAAAATGTCACAGATCAGGTATAAATTCTTTTGTTTCTAATTCATTCTTCAAATTTTTAAAATTTGCTAAGTGCTTTCAGTCTAAGGAACAGAAATATCGAAGATAGATGTCTCATAAACAAAAATAACATTCATCTTCAAGAATCTAACAGTTTTGCAAAGTACATTCTTCCTTATTGGAGGCTAAAGCGCACAGCTCAGCAGCTGAGCATTAATAGAAAAGTTGGAATAATCAGGGGTTTAATCTTGGGTTTATTTTAAACTATCAGTGTGTCACATGGGTTGGTCACCTAACTCTTCTTTTGCCTCAGTTTTCTCTGTGATGTGATTGGAATAATAAGACTTCTCTTTTGTGATTAGACTAGGAAAATAAAATTTAAAATATTTTTGCACCTACATTTTGCCATACAAGTGCTGAAAATATCAGAGAATGGATTTCACGCTCAGCTAACAATACTAATTGTGGTAATGGTTAAATACAAACCAGCATGCTGTCAGTGATTAGACATTTACAGCTGGAACTGATATTTATGGAAGTTAAATGAAATTATTTCAAGTATCCAGTATTTGTTGAGAACCTCCTGTAAGCCAGGAAATTTGCTAGTAACTCAAGGATGAATGCTAAGAAGCGTGCTCACCCCATTCCCTCTTGAATGTTCAGCCTTAAGGCAGTTAAACACCCGTAATGTAAATGCATCACAGGGGCGTGAAAGACAACTTAAACATATCAAGGAAATATTACTGGAAAAAATAATGATTATGCTGCGTCTGGAACATTAATTAGGATTACAGATGTTGGGGGGGAGTGGCAAGGGGACACAAGAAGAAGGGACAAGAGCTAGACAGTAAAGAATCACAAGTACCACATCAGAAAATTATATAACCAAGTAAATTTGCAGGGAAGAGCAGTGTGGTTTCTTATCTGTATTATAACTATGTGGAGAATAACAAAGGAAAACAAGTTAGGGGTCTTAATAAAGAGTGCTGCAGAAATCTTAGTGAGAGTTGGCTGTGATCGGAACTAGAATGCTAGCAGTGAGGATAAGGAGAAGTTGATAAACTCAAGAGATATTTAAGGGTTTTAATTAACAGAACTTCCTGTTTGACTAGAATGAGGGTGAGCAGGGCAAGTAGAGACACAATAAAAAATAATTACCAACTTGGGAGATGCTGACACCTTTCATTTAAAAAGGAGGGCAGGTTTAGGGGGGAAAGCTTAATTTACTTTGGACGAATTGAGGTAGAGGTACTTACAAGGCAGTTAGAATATCACAGTAATAGGGATGTGGTGTGATACACTGATTATTTAATCTTTCCATTCTGTTTATGCGGATGATCTGCAGAGAGCAGGGAGGGACTTTAGAAGTGAGGAACTGAATATTTCCATGCCACAGAGCTGTTCTTGCATAAAAGCTCAAGATAACTCTGAAGGCTAAAGAGAGAGGTGTCAATGCATAATAATAAAGAAGCTGAAAATCGCCAAGTGAGATTAATTGTACTTTCTGTGACACTCTCCTCTTCTTGCAGCATTGTTTGTCTTTTTTTAGGCTTGTTTCTATTTAATAATGCCAAACTCTATCAATACATAAACAGATAAAGCTGTACTGTTTTGTAAGTTGTGGATGACAAGGTTGAGAATTGCTGCCCTCCTTTTTCTTCCACTTCCCAGAGTTCCTTCCTAAGATAAGTTGATAGTAGGCAACTCCTTGAAAGGATTCCATGATTTTTCCTCACCTTTAAATTCCTGGAAATAACGGTGAATGTAAACTAAGTTGTTTTCTTAGTTCTTCTTCCTTTCTCTCTCTCTCTTTCTCTCTCAGAAAGAGGGAGAGGAAGGGGAGAGAAACAGATATATGAATAGAGTAACATATAAGACATAACTTTCTGCTTTTGGGGGTAGACTTAAAATAACATGGTAATTGATCTGGAGAGGTTTGGCATTTAGACATTTCCTTCTACTGAAAAAGAGTGAACAGAAATGACTCCAGGTAGAATGGAGAAGAATAAGCTTATTTTAAGTGCTTCTGTTTCACTTTTAGTTGCCTTGCTTGGACTTTATTTTGAGCTCTTTTTACGCAAGTATTTGCCCAGTGCCGTAATGCTAACCCAATTCTCCACCTTTACTTTACTATAGAACTTGTCCAAGCTCATGCTTCCATCAAAAGTGCAACTGCTGCATTTTGGGGTACACAGTACACAGGGAAGGAGGAGACTCTGGGGGTTTTAGTAAACAATGCTCAATGACCCCTAATACTGTTCACTGAAAGATACTGACAAGTATAAACTAATAAGTATATACTAAACAAGTACAAAAAATATTGTACATCGTAAATTCCAAGCCTTCGGTTACACTAAGTCTTTCAGCTATTCCTAGCACAAAGATTTCTAGATTATAGATTGCTAGCTCACCAAGGAGTGGTATGTGGCCTGGTTGTAATGACTTTATTGATGAACTGAATTTACTTCTGATTATGATTTTCAATGAATTCTTAATTGTAACTGTCCATTTCTGCTTTGTTATTCCCTTATCTGGGAAGTGTATATGTTTACACTTGACATCCAAGGCATTTTCTCTTTCAGTTAAATTCAGAGCCTTTTAAATATAGTTAACTCTGTATCTCCAGGTAAGGGAGAAATTGCCCACTAAAATAAAGTACTAGCATCCACCCCTTTGAACAGTAGCAGTTCTAATTATGGGGGAGGTACAAAATTAAAATCATTTTGAAAATGTAAATTTCTTCTTGTTTTTAAAGCATTTACAAGCTAAAAAGATGTATGCATTAATAAGTGCTTTTTTACTTGCCTGCTGAGAAGAAAAAGTTGACTTTTGCTAGAGCCATTGAATTCTTTAAGGGTAATGAAATATCTGAAGGCTTCTCCAGTTAATTTTAAGAGAAATAAATATAGGGTGTCTCACCCATAAAGTGTTAGGATTACATTTGCTTTCTTTGTGTGAAAGATACATAATTCATAAGCTAATGAGCTGTAAAGGTCTTCTCAGAAGTAAAATTATCACTCCCAGGAGTAAGATAGTCAAACTACCCTGTAATAACTCATTTGAGTTTATTTTATCTTAAGATGTTAAACATAATCCCTTCTTTTTAAATGTGCCATTAAAAGAATGCCAGGATACAGAGGAAGTAGGAGTTACTAGACTGAAATGGAGAGAAATCTTAGATAGTATTCATGGCTTTCGTCTTTTGACTAAGGGGAATTTCAGTATTTAAAATTTAGGCATAAAAGCATTAGTTGTTTAGCAGCTAAAATACAATTAGAAATTTTTCTTTTTTAAAGAATCATACTTTTTGCGGTACTGTGGAACTGTGGATGGAATCCAGGGGCTTCCATGCACGAGGCGAGTGCTCTACTACTAAGCTACATCCACGCCCACCGGTTTCCTTGTGGCCGCTGTGGCTTCTCTCCTAAGGTAAGCACATTCCGCAATTACTTACCGTGCTCTTGCTCTTGGTATTTATGCCTTTGTGCAATCTCTTCACTTACGAATGTGCTCGGCCTAATAGAATATGGCAAAAGCGAGAGGACATCACTTCCAAGTCTCTCCTGCCTCTGTTTCTCTCTCCCTGGCGTTTCCTCCTGCTTGCTCTGATGAATCAAGACAGCACACAGAAAGGCCTGTGTACCGAAGGGCTGAGGGTAGCCTCGTGCGACAGTCAGCAAGACACTGAGGCCGTAAGTGCAACAGTCTCCTCCAGGAACTGCAGCTTGCCACTAATCACGCATGTAGGCTTGAAAGCAGATCCTGCCCCAGTAGAAACTTTAATCTGACTCACAGCCCTCACTGACACCTTGACTACGGCCTGCGGCCCCTGAGACTGAGCCTGAGCCTGGCGGTCACTTCACAACTGTAAACTACGTCTGATTCTTGACCCAAAGGGACTTTAAACATGTGTAGTTTCAAGGCACTATGTTTTGGGCAGAATTTGCTACGGAGATACAGGCAATGAATAAAATTACAAATAAATGCTCACTATAATCTGCATTTCATGGATTTGTTTTCTGTTGTGTGTAAATTTATCAAAGTTCAGTGACAGCTGCTATGTAAATTAAACATTTAGAAATATGAAACTTGTATAGAATCCCAGGAGCCATTTTTAAATCAACTTGTATTCACGGAGAATTTCTTTGTCATCAAAGAAAGCAGAAACATTTTGAATTTGATGGACAAGTAATTTTCATCTATGGTATAATTTGAATCTGAGGTTTTGGGATTCATGATAAGCAGTTCACGTGGGAGAATCTTTCTCTACAAAAAGTTCATAGTATCTAGTCCCTTTCCACCAAATGACAGTAGAGTCCCAAATATTTTGAAAACAAAAATGCACACAAAGAATTCTACATCAGCCTAAGGAGAGTTGTATCATTGCAAGTTTAGAAATAGAAGTAATATCTAGATGGGCTTCAGTCTGTCTATGAGCTGAAAAATCAACTTAAAACATTGTGAGCTTAAGTGTGTTTTTCTGGTGAAAGTGTTCATGATTCCTTGTGATAATAAAAAAAGGGTTTCTGTTCCTTAAATATTAAGAGTATCTGAAACACACCACCAGATTAACTTTGTTATAGTGGTTAAAACATTGTTTTAAATATCACAATAGCTGATTGAGCAAATTGTTTTAGAACATATTCATTCAGCACATTTATTGAGGATCATGCTAAGCACCAGAGGCATAACACTAAAAAGACATATGTGATTCCTCTACTATGGAGTTTAAATTTAGATTCAAGAAGATGAGAGAATTAAAGAACATTTCGAAGCACATAACTGGGTGTGCTCATTACTTGCTTGTTTGCTCTTAAATGTATTTTCTCCCCTTCCTTGCTATGTTTTATGTGATAAAGGGTGATCCTGCAAACAAGATCATGCAGACTCCTTTGGCATCTGGCATCTTCGTAGACTTGGTTAACAAAGACATGGGCAAAATGTTGAAAGGTCAAAGGCAAAAGCAGATCAAGATAAACCTGTTTCGTACAGTCTCTTGGAAGTGACTCTGTTCTTCGGCTCTAGCTTCAAGTGGACAGCTTCTACCTGTATAGTTTAAGTGTCCATTTGCTGGTTCTAACTCCAGACATCTGGTAACACTATTTCTCCCCTAGATGTTATTCCAGCCCTAGTCATGGTGGCAAATGCCCACAGCTTCAAATTCACGGTTGCTTTATCTTTTGTGTATTTTTACATCTCATCTAATACCTTTATAATTTCCCTCCTCCATTAAATATTGACCTACTGGACCCTGAAGACAACACTGTGACACTCAAGCTGGTTAGGGAAGGACTATGTCAGGGAAGCTTTCCTTGAAGACGTTAGATTCAAGCTGAAGTCTGAAATATGAGTATGTATTAACTAAGTCAAAATGGGGGTAAGACAGACAAGAAAACACTCCAGGAAAAATATATGCTTATTATTTTCTAAAAATTCAAGGTCAGTGCTAATGAAGTTTGGAGAGCTATTTGGAGAGCAGCGATGAAAAGTAATACATAAAATAATGAATTTTTCAGAGCTTTAGCCCCTGAGAAGAATTTTGGCCCTTATCATATGAAAAATGGGAAGCTTTTCATGGGTTTTATAAAAGTAGTTTGGACAAAGAGTAACATGTCCAGATGTGTGTATTTTTTTAATATATGCTTTAAAATATGCATTGAAATTGTAATGTGTAGAAAATAATTTAGGAGGAGTAAGAGTAGATGCTGGAATTTGAGTCTTCAAGCTCCTTATTTTCCTTTATTAATTTTTCTTCATACACAGAAGATGTTAGATATTTTATGCATGCTTGGAGCTCACAATTTTCCTTGACTAGTTTTCCAGAGATGCTAAGAGCAACCAGTCAGTATCATCTTATTTCCCACTCTGCCAAAAATACTCAAAAGTATCATATACAGAGTCACTAAATTCTTTGCATCTCATAAGTAGTGAATTAGGATAATCAAATGGATCTATATTATGTAGTACTTCAAACAGTTGCACACCACGGACTGTCAGTACGCCACACATTATCAGAAAGAGAGACCATGGCAGCTTTTGGTCTGATCAAATTAGAGAGCTAACTCTGGAGAACACTAAAGCCATTAAAAGAAATTACTCTTACACTTGTTTCTCTAGAGCCACTCCTGCTATCAAAATCTGTGTCAGTTAGGGTTGAGTAGAGGAACAGTATGTGTGTGTGTGTGTGTGTGTGTGTGTGTGTGTGTGTGTGTATAATCTACAGAGTAGGCTTACAATAGTCATTTGCAGAGTCAGGTGTGGAAGAATGCACAAAGGCCATCTGCATGCTGGATGCTGAAGGATCCAGTCAAAACTTGAAACCCTGGAACTCACTGCAGATTCTCTGTGTCTGTCTATATCAGGGAAACTGAAGAGCCTGCGCCAGGAGGTTGAAGAATCTGAGCTGGAAGCATAAAGATAGATGTCCAAAGGTGATGGCAAAAACTGGGCTCTTCCAAAGAAGCAAGCAAGATTTCCTCCTTCTTTTCCTTTTTATTCCATCCAGGCTACAAACCTACTGGTTGGTGCCCCTCACACTCAGAGTGGGTCTTCTGTCTGCAGTAAGTCCATCATCCAAACACACCTAGGCATTTCTTATTCAAACTGACACTATACTTAATTTGTCACCATAATAGGACTTCAACTATCTACCATCTGTAATCTAGTAGCTGCTTTTTTAGAGAGTATTTAAAGCAAAACTGCACTGACAATACATCTTTACTTATTTTACCCTAAGCATTTTATATCAGTTTAATACACCAAATTTTGTTTAAAAAATTCTGAGTAATGTAAAATCTATCAATAAGAGACAATGCTTGGCTTTTAACAGAAGAAGAAAAAAAAATCAGCAACCTATATGCATAGAACAAAAGAAGGTACACTTTCACAAAGAAAGATGTGCAAGGTGAACCTGGAATGTTCACCACTTACTAGTATAAGATATAATGAAAATTTGATTTTTCAAGTAGTAAGTGCAAAAAAGATACATGAAGTTTTGTGAAATATTGTGCAATTGGTAATGGGGAAGAACCCCAGAATAACTGAATGGCTTAATTAACATAAAATTATAGTGAAATCATTTGAGAAATATTTTGGTGTCTGTTATGGTTTGTGTCTAGATGCCCCCCCCCAGACTCATGCAGTCATAGGTGGGGCTTTTTCAAAGGTGGCTGAATCTAGAATGTGTGATTGATTCATGGTGCAGTGCTAGGATTGAGGATGCTGGGATTAAGGATGTGTGATTACTAAATCAGTCCACTGCTTGGTTTGGCATCACCCTAATCTCAGTAGCCTACATAGAATATAAAAGAGACAGAAAGAAGCTGCTAAGGCCCCTTACTTGCTTTGGGACCTTCTGCCCACCATGAACTGTTTCTCCTCTGAGATGCCTGTCTTTCGTGCCACCGTGCCTTGGAGCCAGCCAATTATGGAGTGAAACCTCTACAAACTGTGAGCTAAATAAACCTTTCCTCCTTTAACTTTGAGTGTCTCAGCAATGAGAAAAGTAACTGAAACTGTTAAATTACAGTATGTCAAGTTACATCATTTAATAGAGCATTAGTCTTTATCTAGATTGAATAGATTTAGTTCCACTTTACTTTTGTCCACTTAATCTTTGTATACTTAGGTACAAAGCATGAGGAGGAATGTTGTGTATAGTCATTGTTTGGGTGTTCATGTGGAAGGTGTGAGTAGCTACAAGCAATAGTGGTTTTGTTATTTCCTTCTTGGTTTCCATTCCCATTTGTAAAACTTTTACTGTTTGTAAAAGTTTAGAGATGTTATTCATTTGGACAACCTCCACAAAAATGTGATTCTCTGCTTCAAATGGATTGGTCGAAGTCAAGCAGGAAAATTCATAGGGATTATTGGGAATGGATCTGTGATTTCCATTGATTTAAAAGCTCTAAGGTTAATTATTCCCAAATAAGGAAAATTAGCATGAGCGACTTAGACTTTAAATGAATGTATAAGGAATTTAAACAGACATTTCTAATGTTTGGTAGTTGTAGGGGATATCATTTCAAGGGTAAAAGGCATATTGGTGGCATATGGGCGCATTTTCTTAAAATTTGCTTTTTGATAATGGTATTGAAAGATCTGTACATCTTAGCATTGCAGATTTGCAAGTGTTAGCAATTTCAAACAGAGGTGGAGGATTATTAAACATTATTAATCTGTTTAGAGATAGCAAAACAAACAAAAACGCTGATAAATATACAAAGCATTTGTATATAATATACACATCTCTTGTCAATGTTGTAACTAGTATTTAGTGAAATTCAAAGCTTTTTGAAATTATTTTCATTCTCATGGTGATTTAGACTCATGATTGAATTTAATTTATTATAATTATATTTATATTATAAATTATAATTATATTTATATTATAAATTAAATTCAATCATCCAGGGGTTCACAAGTCTGTTGCAAAATATTTCCCTCTGTATTTATTTATTTTGTGATGCTGAGGATTGAATAAAGGGCCTCATGAATGCAAAGAACAGGCTTTTTTAAACATCCACAGCCTTACTTTTATTGTACCAAGTTAAAAAGATTGGAAACTGTGACCCCTGAAGATTAGTAATTCCCCATCTTCAAGGTAATAACCAGTGAACAATATACCCAAATTACAATAACAATTATAAATACAAAAGCAAAATAACTTGTGATTTTATGTTTAAGATAAATAAAATATCTCTTACATGCTTCATAGATTATGATAATGAGGTAGAATCAGATCAGTCTTATTTGGAAATGATAACTACCTAATTGAATATGGTTAGAATACTATGTCGTTACACCTCATTCACATAAATTATTATTTTCCAATATTTTTATGTTTTAGTCAGTTTTCTTTTGTTCTAATAAAGATTGCTATACTAGGCCCACAGGTATATGCAATGTGTATATATACATATAAGAAAGTCTAAAAAACTTAAATTGCATTGAACTGCACATTAAAGGAAGAGAATGGTGGCACTTCAAACACGACGCCAAGGCAGAAGGCACATGCAAAGGCCAAATGATCAGATAACTCTGAATGAAAAACTATCAATGACTACAAAAACAATGAAAAAAGAATCCAAGTGTGAAAAGGAAATCAGTAGGAGTTTGAGTCATGTCTTTAAGAAGAGTACTAAAATGCAGATATAACCCAATTTTGAGTAGAAAAGGAGATTATTTCAATGATTTTAAATTATAAACACTTAGGGTTTTCATGACTTGAGAAAAGCATTGAAATGGTTATGGAGAATTTACCACAGTCAATTACAGATGCTTTACCTAACAGGCTTCACAGAGCAAAGCTTCTCTCCCCATACCGAGTTGATGCATAGCTAATCTGCATAGCTAATCAGCCTCTGAAGGCAGCTACAGTCCAATTTCAGGTTCTTTTACCAAGGTGTGTTCTTTCACATATTTACACTCCTAACCTTGTTGGGTTTATTCTGAAGTCTCTTTATGTAAGGCCTTGGCAGAGTCTTCAGGCAATGTTACTGAGGCCCATTTACAGGGGTGGATGAGGGAAAATATTTTATTTTAAAGTTTATATATAAAAACATAAGTAGTAGCCATTGTTTACCATTTTCTTTTGTTTGTATTTTGCCTTACTCAAATGAGGGATACCACACAGTATTCAATACAAAGAGGCAAAGGGTCAGATCTAAGCCAGTAGGCAAAGAGTCCAAGGGAACAGGAAGAGGGCAAAGGGGGAGGGGAATGGGAATCCAGAGGAATAATGATATCTTAAAAATAAAAATGTAATAACCCAACCTCAAAAAAGTAACACGTACACTAGCTACTGCAGTAACTTTATGTAGTTGTGAGTTAATGCTGCATCTATGTGGTTGTTTACATTCCTCGTTGTTATAAGCAAAAGGCACAATGTAGTATGTTCTGTAAGCTTGTTTAATGGCCTGTAAGTTTGTGTCATTTTGGACAAATTTTAATAAAAATGTATAAAAAAATAAGTAGTGCCATGCCAATAACTCCAGCTATTCAAGAGGCTGAGGCAGGAGGATTACAAGTCTGAGGCCAGTCTGGACAGTTTACAGACACACTGTCTGAAAATTAAAAATTATAAAAAACAAACATAAAAGCTATATGTATTAATGGAGTACCATGTAATGTTCTATTCATAAATGTATTATACAGTGTTTAAATCAAGTTAAACATATTTATCTTCTCAAATATTTACCAATTCTATTTGTTGCATACTTTAAGACCCTTTCTTCTAGCTTTTGAAAGTACAATTCATTACTATCATCTATAGTCACCTACTGTGTAATATCATACCAAACTTTCTTGGTCCCACCTAACTGTACTTTAGTACCCATTAATCAAATTTCCACATCTCTCCCTTCCCCTACTCTCTTCAGCCTCCAATAACCATCAGGGTTCTCTCAATTTCTATAAAATTAACTTTTAGATTCCCAATATGAGGGAGATCATATGGTACTTGTCTTTCTCTTTCTGGCTTACTTCACTTAACAATGATGGCTGGTTCCATCTATGCTGCTATAAATGACAGAATTTCATTATTTTATGGCTGGATAGTATTTCACAGTGTATCTGTACTACATTTTCTTTATACATTATGCGTTCATCTCTTGATGGACAAGTCATCACCTAGATGGAAGATAACAAGATAACAGTGTAGAAGTTCCTCAGGCTATTCCATTTCTGAGTACAGAGCCAAGGGAAATGATATCAGCATACTAAAGAGATACCTGCATGCCCACAATTGCTGTGGCACTATTCACAACAGATAAGACATGGAATCAACCTAGGTACCCATCATGCATGAATAAATAAAAAGTTATTTTGCAGGCACAATGAAATATTATTCTGCCATAGAGAAGAATGTAATCCTGTCATTTGCTACTGGATGAAATTGGAGGACACTCCACTAAGAGAAATAAGTCAGACATAAAAAGACAAGCACCACATGTTCTTTCTCATGTGAAGCTAAAAAATAAGTCCAGGAGTTGGACTCTTCAACCAGTTACTAAGTTTGTATCTTAATTTAACACATCTTAGAATGTTTGTCTGTGGCTTATAAGACACTTTCTTCCTTATCGATTTTTAACGAAGTCTGTGAATCTCACCAGTATCTAAAAATCCACTTGATTAACTTTCTGTCTATGCTTAAAACTTCATATGAGTTTCATCTATTCCATCTGTATTCTTGTCCTCTGCAGCAAAATGAAGGGTTCTAAAACATTCAGAAAACACATTGCCAATGTATTTATTTTCTCTGATTTTTCTTAGAAAGATATTCAAGGAATGTAGAAAAAATTTAACTCTAAATATATATGAAAGGCTGATATAATAACACAATACTGTCATCAAAGCATCAGTTTTCTTATATCTTCTTGGTTCACCATTCTGATCAAATGAATTTTGTTTTTCTGCTTTCAAGATGGATATCACAATTCTGAGCACTGCACACTTTCTTTTAAGGCAAAAATATGAAAAAAGAAGAGAATGAAAAGGTTTGTGGCTGTATCAGGAAAGCAAATATTTTCTTAAACATCTTTATCTTCTCTCTCATTAGTGAGAAAAATCCATGTCTCACATCTTCTGTTCAAATTTCTGATCATATTTAGATTTATCATTTGGAAAATGACAATAATCACTGACCAATAAAGCTAGAAATAATATGGCATGTTTGTATTGTTGTTGAAAATATCTGGGAAATAGTAGGAGATGTGTACTCATTTTTCTTTTGAAGACTCTTATGTGCATGGACCAATGACTCCATTGGTTTTCCATGGAAAACCAAAATTGAAGATGACATTTGAGGTGAAAGTGCATAGAGTCCTTTTCTGACATTGTAATGCACCCAAAATGGTTACAGTCTCCCTATGTTCAATAAAAAAACAAAACAAAACAAAACAAACAAACACCAATGGACTGATTCATGGGGACAGACTATCTACCATATATTTTAAGCTGAAGGCTTAGGATGAAATAGGTCAAACACTATAACATACATGTGAATATCAATAAAAACAGTCCCTGGTTGAAAGACTATCTTTGCCAAGAATCACTGCCAAATTTCATGAATCTCTGTATCTATAGCTAAATGTATTGTTAAACCCCAAAACTTTGTTCCCTGTATTTACATTGACCCCTATTTTAAGTTTATGGGCAGAAATTGGTACTTGCTCGTTGGCAGTTTTTGTGCCTTTGCTGGACCAAAACAGGCTTCAATATCTGCCTGTTGTTACTCCTGGCATCAACAGTTACATTCTCACTGATATTGAAACTCCCTTTATTCTTTCCCCTAACACTTTCAGTGCAAAGTAAATGATCATTCTAAAATAGAAAAACTCATAAAAATTGTTACCATTTATGCAGATTAAGCACCTTATGTGAAAGATCAGATTTTTAATACCTGATGTACAGGTATTGGCATTCTCATTGTATAAAAGAAGAAATAAAAACTTAGAAGTTTTAGAAACTTGTCTAATGTCACAAACTAGTATGTGGCGGGTCACCCTGAACCTGAATCCATGTATGTATGGATTCAAAGCTTTGATTCTTACCCAAAACATAATATATAATACTGTTGGTATTGATATGTGAATTTACCCAAATAGTAGTTTTCAATTTTTATTTACTCTAACTTATTACCGTAATTTACGTAATTTCTTTAGTACTGATTGAAAATATATTATAACAAAATTTTACTCACTGATTTCAGCTTATAAAAAGCTATTCCTTATTATTTATTTATTTCTCTATATAGATATATGATCACTTAATCATATTGGGGATATTTATTATTAGAATCCACAATACTATAGTAGGCATTTTCTGGATTGACTCCCAAAGATCTTTATTTCCTGGTATTCATGTCCTTGTATAATTTCTTTTCCTTGAATGGTGGTTAGACCGACTACCTGATTCTAATAAATACTCATAGAATATGGCAAACATGATGGGATGTCAGTTGTATGATTAGGTCACAAAAATAACTGTATTCCATCTTACTGGAACTCTCTTTTCTTGGCGGCACTAGTTCCCTCTCACTAAATGATAAAGCAACCTTCCATGTTATAAGGTGTTCTAAGTAGAGACTTATATGTCAAAGAACCAAGGGAGTTCTCTGACCAACTGCTAGCTTGCAAAGAACCAAAGACTCCAATCCTATGGCTTGTGTGGAATTGGATCCTGCCAATAGCCTCATGAATAAGAAAAGAAGCAGATCTTTCTGGCTGAGCTTGTAGATGACTACAGCTTTGAGAGAGACCTATAGCCAACGGATCCAGTTAAGTCATGTTTTGATTCCTGACACACAGTAAATGTAAGATATGTGTTGTTGGTTTAAGCCATTAACTTTTGGGATTTGTTGCACAGCATAAAGTAACTCGCTAAATAGGTTATTCATGCCTTTTAAATGACTGCATTCTGGTGATATGTCCTGGCCAAGACCCTTAAGAGGAAATGTGAATTTAAAGCAATTATCAACTGTCTGAGACTGAGGTTCCAAATAACCTTGATAATTCAAAGGAAACTGTAGATTGGCTCAAGCTTTCTTACTCAAATCTTTTGATATTTGGGCAAATAGAGCAGTAAGAAAAAATCATTTATCTTTGAGGACAAAGAAAAAACATGTTATCACAGATTTATAAACTAGTGAAAAAACTTTCATTCTCACTTCAAATATTTGTCAAGAATGAGAACATGCCCACATTAAGATATTTATGGAGTGAAAATGGAGGCTTTCACACAACTCTCCACCCCAAATCAACTTCATATACTCTATGGCTCATGCAGTATACAAGATCAGTGTGGGTAATTTTTTTCAATGAAGATTTTAAAAATATTATGCTAGCTTCCTAGGTCTTCTATAAGAAAGTACAACAAACTTGGTGTCTTAAAACAAGATAATTTCATTCTCATATGATCCTTGAGATGAGATGTTTAAAATCAAGGTATTGGCAATACCACATTTTCTCTGAAACTTTGGGGCAGGATTCTTTCTTTCCCCTTTCAGTTTCTGGTGGCCCTAAGTGTTCCTTGACTTGTATCACATAACTACAATGTCTGCCTCCATTGTCAATTGCCTGTCTTCTTCTATGTGCATGTGTTTTCAAACGGCATTCTCCTATATGTGTGTATGCACACATGTGTGTCCAAATTCCCCAATTGTTTGTTTTTATTACTGCTTAATGATTTCTTTGAATCTTCACGAGTTTTTAAAATTTCTGTCTGATCACAACAGTGGGAAACCACAATTACAATTCACAGACTGGCACAAAAAACACTCTATCAGAAATCATACTGATTCCTTTATTCATTCAAAAGACTCCAATGCACAAGCATCGAATAAGAGCACTGACATACTCTTTTTCTTTAAAAAGAAGGTGGAAAAGTATTTGTTCTGGCAGCACTTTTACAATTCCAGGAAGCAGCTTTGATACTACAAGTTGCAGGAATAGAAACCGTAACAAACTTGGAGAACACTTGTTTGAGAGGCAAGGTACTCCTTGGTTGGAAAAATTCTTCTTGTGCTTAATGAATTGCTTGTCAGCCTCAGCTGGCTGTTGAGTCTTCCCAGGTGTTAAAAGAGAAAATGTAATTTCCTACATACATGGCAAAAACTTCTGTAGAGTGTATTGGATTAAGGCCCACTCTATGACCTTGTCTTAATCTAATTATATCTACGAAAACCCTATTTCTAAATAAGATCACACTAAAAGGTGCTTGGGATTAGGACTTAACTATATTTTGGGGGGAGACAAAATCCAACTTACGACAAATAGCATTTTTTCCTTCATCTTGTAACAGTGGTGGCAAACCCATGACACGTATGGTGCAGCAGGCTGTCTGCTATCACTGAAAGCTCTAAAAGTTTCACCATCACTGTCCTTTAAGGTCAAAAAAAAAAAAACTATCTTTGACTTTATTA
>QZML01001699.1:2531514-2556879 GCA_016801275.1 Hystrix brachyura | reverse complement strand
AGGTCAAAAAAAAAAAAAACTATCTTTGGCTTTGTTACATTGTTCAACTTTTCCTATGACAATCAAATAAATTATACTTTCTATCATCCCACATTTTTCTGAACTGTAATTATCTTCTATCCTATTTTACCTGTGGTATTCTAATTGTCGTACCCTTAAGGAAATTATAATCAATGTTGTATCAGAGTTTTCTTTATATAATTCAAGAGAATAAGAATTCCATCCCTCTAAAGTAGTATTTAAATTTTTATCTGTGAAATCAGAATTTTTTATGCTGTTATACCTTCCCTTAGTAAAATAGGGCTTTCTGAAATTTATTCTAATTTAAGGAGCTCTAAGTATTGTGAAATTCTCTATCATAGATTATGTCAATATAAAGTGGTTGGAGTATTCGCCACATAATTTTGTCATCCACCGTTTGATTGATATGGCGCCCCCTCTAAAGAGTTAGGCTAAAATGATATTATCACAGAAACACAATCTATAAAAGTATTATGTATCTGCCAAATAAGCGTAAATTACATATTGGGTTCTAGTTGCTGAATTCATTAGCAATAACATTATTTTTAAAAGACAACTCTATTGAAATATAATTCTTACACAATTCACCTACTTAAAGTGCACAATCCAATTTTTTATTATGTTCATGAACCTGTATAAACCATTACCACAATTGGTTTTACGGCATTTTCATCACCTAAGAAGGGGACTATAACCAGTAGCATCATTCCCAATGTCTCTGTCTGGTGCACCGATTGTACCCTCCCTCACACCCACCAGCCTCGGGCAATCGCCTATTTTCTATCTCTATATATTTGCATCTTTTGAACTTCCCCCATCTTATCTGACTCTAATTCTATATTTTTGGCCAACATCTTCCTTTCTCACTCTCAACTATCCAAGAATCTGTAACCGCTTTTCAGCACTTGTCCTCTATGAAATCAGCATTTTTAGATTATACATATGAGTGAGATCATTTGGTATTTGTCTTTCTGTGCCTGGCTTAATTCACTTAGTACAATGTTTTCCAGGGAAGGTTGTTGAAAATGGCAGGATTCTATTCTTTCTATAGTTGAATAGCATTGTGTGCATATGCAGCATAGTTTTTCTTTTTTCTTTCTGTTTTTATTGAGACAGGCTGACTCTGAACTCACTATGTAACCCAGGTTGGCCTCAAACTTGCAGCTATCCTCCTGCCTCAGCCTCTTCAATCCTGGGATTACAGGCATGCACCACTACACCCTGCTTTACTACATTTTCTTAGTTCATCCATTGAGGGATTCTTAGGTTGTTGTCATGTCTTGGCTATTGTGAATAGTGCTGCAATGAACAGAGTGCCGATAGTTTTTGTTCTTTTTTTTTTTTTTTGGTTCTGGGGATCAAATAGTCTTTGATCTTGAACAGTTTTGAGGTTTTGAAGAATACTTGCATTTTTAAAAATTCACGAATGCAGGACTACAGATGTAGCCTGCGTGGAGCATATGGTACTTCTAATTTTAATATCTTGAGAGGTTCCTCGATAATGTTTTTTATAATGCCTATATTAATTTACATTCCCACCAACAATGTTTAGAGATTCTCTTTTCTCCTCATTCTTCTCAAAACTTAGCTCTTGTCTTTTTTATAATAGTCATCCCACCGCACAGGCCCTGTTAGATACAAAGACAGAATACAGATACCTTCAATTTTTACACTTAAATTCATATATTTACTATGTTCAGTCTCATATATTAACCCATTTACACACTCAAAATAATTTTATGTGTTACATAATTTACATAACAGTATGAGACATGTAAGAAAGAGTATACTACTAAGGCATTGAAGTTCCAAGGGATTTACTAATTTTCCCAACATAAAACCATCTGCTGGTTGCAGAGCTAGGGTATGGGAGAAAGGGAAGGAGCTTTTAAAGTAAAACCAAACTACAGAAACAAAGGAAAACTACAATTACATACTAACAGGAAGGCCAAAGGTATACTTCGAACATGACGTAGAAGCTCAAGGAAATGGATGTGTACAGTGTCCAATCTAATCAGAAGAGGGATGGTCTATGTTTGAAGTGACAATCAAATTCATGAGCCATATTACACTTGACAAGAATCATTCACTTAATTTTAAGGAGGAATACAAGACAGACAGCAACACAGCATGCACAACAACAATATAATGGTGATCATGTGGTTGCTAAGCACAATTACCATGCCCCAGTCACTCCATCCTTATGCCACATACGATCACACTCAGTAAAACTGCATTAACACAGACTACTTCGCTCCCAGAAACACAGTGATTCCGAAATTTCTTCAGTGTTTATACCTTCCTAGTCACGTAGCTCCTTCAGAGTATAAAATAGCTATCAAAGTACTTATTCTCTGTGGCACCTTATTGATACTGATTTTCATCACTTGGTATTCCACCATATTAATAGCGTATAGGTGCTTTGTCTGGTTCATTTTCTCAGGAGCACTTTCCTGAATCCAACATGCACCCATGAAATCCTTAAATTAGTATTGTAAGGAAGATCGGAGAAGGTGCAAACCCTCAGACAACTTTGAGAAAAGAGGATGGCCACAAAACCCACTGTCATACCAAGCATACATAATGGTGTCAATAGAATAAGAGTTTATAAGTTGTTTATTGTTTATTTTTCTTTCCCTGTCAGATAGATATATAACATCCTGCTATTAGTAACAGTGGCTTTTCACTGGCTTCCAGAGGGACAGGAGGAGACATAGAACATCTGAAAAATTCAGAAACTCAGATTTAAAACAGTTCCCCAGCCGTGTGATTTCCACATGTCACGCACCACCATCTTCCCCATGGTACTGCCCTCCCTTCCCATAGTTGAATGTTACTGAAATAAGGTTCCGCTCCTGACTTGCTATCAATGATTAATTCGTAAGGATTTGTATAAAGCTTCTGCCTATTAAAAAAATCTCTTTCAACTCTCAGGATAGATATTGCCATAAAGCTGGGATATGAGAACATTTGTCAGCTAATTTGACATTTCCTGTTTTATTAATAGAGACTATAATTCTACAGGAAATATTCATGTAAATGAAAATTTGTAAAACAGAAAAACAATTGCTGACTATTTGATGAATACTGTATTTCTTAAAAAATTCAGTTTCCCTTTTTGCTATTCCTGTGAATGTTCACTGGTTTCTCCCCATTCTATGTGAATACAGATGTAGACTTGTTACTAAAATTGCGAATCAAATAAACTGCCATGATTACCTCTACTCTTTTGTTCTTTTGCTTACAACAAATTATAAGTGTTAGTAAAGGGGAAAAGAGGAAGAGTTGGTTTTAATTACGGCTTTGAACATCAATGAAGAGAGTTTGTACAACATAATAGAGCATGAAGAAAGTATGTGCACAATAGATGTGTTGGCTATTTATGGAATTAATAATAATATCTATAAGTAAAAGATTCTGTCAGTAACAAAGGATGAGGAAATGATGGTTCAAAAAATAAATAATGAGAGGCACTCTTTTTCTCTTTCCTTTAATTCCCCAGGCAAAGCCTGCTTAATTAAAGATATTTATTACAATTTGATCAAAAGTCCAAATTCGATGTGTCCTACATCTTGCTACTAGACTATTCTCTGTCATAGGTCTCCTGGGTCTGAAGATTTTGACTTGTTAATGAAGTCATCAAAGGAATAGGCTAAGTCTTTAGTTAAAACTGTTTGTTCCAAAATGCTCTGCAAAATATGCTCCAGGCTTTTCTAAGGCAACTCTTTCATTTTTTTTCCCCTCTTAAAACTCAAGCCTCGCTGTCATGCTTAATTAAACATGTGAATCAAATTAATTATTTTTGTAACCAGAGTGGTGTGTAGGATGTAAATTTCAAATTTAGCAAAGGGCATTAATTGAAGAGGCAGATTGTTCTTTATAAAACATGATCATCTTTTTTATGCCTTTAAAATTACGATATAAAGAAACCAAGAATGGACATGAAAATTTCTCAGACTCACATACTAGACGAAAAGGAGGGGTCTACAAGTATGTTTTTCAATGAGAAATACACAGTATTATATTACTTGGACTTCAAGGAACTGAAGTGTGTGTGTGTGTGAAATTAGGAAGTATTTTTCTGTCAATCATCCCTTGGTTTCCATGTAATCCATATACATACAGTATTCATATGAGGAAATACCTGATGAATTTTTCCTGCTGATTCTTACAGTCTTCGAACATCAAGAATGATTATTGTCAAAGAAAGCCTAATTTTGAAAAATGACATCCATCTGTTCAATATTTTATTGGCCTGCTGATAATTCACTTTGAGATAATCTGGGTCAGGGCCTCATACTTTTGCACTGGAAAGTAAATTATGCAAATAAGGCAGCTGAGCCATAGAACATTACACTTTGCAAGTGATTGCTCTGTCATTTATAAAGGAGAACATGAGATAATATTGGTAATAGCAACAAGAATGAAAATAGGGAAAGGGGGTTTAGAGAAGGAGAGATGGAGGTGGGAGGGAAGGGGATTAAATAAAAAGAACGAAGCTGTGTTATGTACATGTACCCACCCCTCAAGATGACTGTAAACTGCATTACTGCAGCATGTACTTAAAAAAAAGTATATGTGATCTGTCCTTAAGTGGATTTTCTAGAGTATCACAACAAGCAGGTCTGTTGCATTCTCATAAAGAAGATGATATTTCAAAAAAATCAACTACTAAAAACATTCCATATCTTGTAATAGGCACGTGAAGCAAATACGTGCAAGAGCTAGGCCTGAAAGCCTGTGTTTCTGCCTGTGTCATGTAGTGGATCACACAATACAATTTTAAAATGTCAATTTACTGTCATTTTACATTAATGACAAAGCTTGCAGATGAAGTCTTAATCTCTTTACTGTTGATAGCTTGTGGAGGGAAAGGCATGTAATTTAACCACCTGAAATAATTCTCAGAGCAGTTTCCTTTTGCAAGGTAAATTGATTTAATTCTCTCATTCCTGGGATCACCAGAATTATCCTTTATATGCAGAATGAAATATTTCACATGTGTCTTCGAATAGCTGTTCATATTTCTTTTTTTTTCTTTTTAAAAATTTTTAGTAGAACTTATTTGCAGTGCATAATGTTTACACTCCTTGTATGGAGTTGGTACGTTTACATAACACAGTTTAATTCCCTTTTAAAATTCCCTTTCTCTGCAGTCCTTCCCTGCTCCCTCCATTTGCTGATCACATTCCTGTTTGACAAAGATCTAGCTCCCTACTTCCTATATCTATTTTTAATTTGGGTTTCTCATATAAGAGAGATCAACCAATATTTAAGCTTGTGTGTCTGATTTATTTCACTTAACATATTGGTCTCAAGGTGAATCCATTTACCTACAAATGGTTTAAGTTTAACTTTATGGTAGAGCAGTGCTCCACTGTGTGTAAATACCACATTTTCCTTATCCAGTCATCTGTTGATGGACATATAGGCTGCTTCCAAGATTTAGCTATTAGGAATTGTGCTGCCATGAACATGGGTATTTCTAAGCATACATAGAATAGAACAATTTGACTCTTTATAAAATCTTAGTTACCACTTATGAAATATTTTTAGTTAATTGACCAAAATTAAAGAATTACATTCTCTATGGAATTAACAGGAAAATGAATTACCAGTGTTTTAAACAAGGTAATGTGTTATCACAACAAAACATTTCTGAATATAAACTATGTTCTGGACACATCTATACAAAATCTGAATCAAAGAATAAGTTCTGGCACTGCCACTTGATTGTTTAGTGATCTTGGATTCAGTCATTTATAAATTCTGTGCCTGAACTTATTTATCTGAATATAAAAATAGGTAGTAGTATCTGTCTGAACTAATAACCAGCTTAGTCATTGGCTCTGCTGACTGACAAAAATTAATGAAACAATCAGTGTAAAAACTATTCTAATTGTGAAGAAGTGAGCACGAGGCTAAGGTTTAAAAATCAGCTTGGCACATAGCTTTTATATTGTTATTTTTCATTATGCACTTTTATTACAATATTACATTCTTCAAACCAAATTGGTAATGGTAGAATGCATTACAGTACTGGTAAACTAGATGAAAAATAAAGTTCCAATATCTATATAAATTTTGTTTTTTAAACACAACATTTTCCACTTAGTTAATATTTTTCTATTTTATGTTTTGGTACATTCACTTGGAAAATTCTATATAGGATATTAAATTGAATGTTTAAATGTAATAGTTCAAACAAATTGACCACTTTTTTCTTTGAAAGAAATATTTAGATAGTTTGTCTTAAAATTTCTTAATATTTTTGAAAGAGACAACTTGATGTCAAGGCCTAGTTTGGGGAGGAGATGAAAGACATGGCACATGAATATTAAACCCAATATTCAATATTTAGTAGATTTATATTTAGAATTACATTGAGAGATTTTAAAAAGCTGGAGAGAAAGTTAATGTAATCAGTGGCAAATGCAGAACTAAATAATTCCTGTCAAATAATATTAGTGCATTTCCCAAGTTTCATAAGTGCTTATATTAAGGTATGAATTGTTTAACTCTTATCTTTCATCAAATGTCTTCTGTTTTCAATTAATATTGCTGTGTTATCCCTTTTAAAATTGAATCATTTATCCTATCTTCAAATAAAAAAGGAGTCAACACTATTGAAATAGAAAGGTCAATTTCTGCTCTTGGAAGTTTATAATTGTTTGTATATAAAAATATCAAACCTGCTTAATAATAAGGAAATCGCTCTTTCTCTGAAAAACCTTGATGGTGAGAAACTATGTCGGGATCATGTCATATATATATAATTTATAATATATAATATATTATATATAATGTATAATATATGATATATGTATATATATTATGAGAGAGAGAACTAGAGGGATCAAGAATTACAAAACATCCTATTTCCAGAAATCTCTGGAAAGAATGTGAATTTAATCCAATTAGCAATTAGGTTTTCTACTCAAAATACAAGAACAGTATTTCTGGCTGCTATCTATATTTTTAAGAATATGTAGAATTTATCCAGAGAAATACAAAATGGTCAATTCACCAGGGTGGGAAGAAAACTGTTTCCATATGAATGCAGTAATAACTTGATTCACAAAGGCTTATGTTTGTAAACAATTTGGTTCACAAACAAAAGTGCTTGACAAAATTTTGCTTCCATTCGCAAAATTTTGTGACGAACATGACCACGGCCATTTTCCCCACACAACACAAAGGCAGCCATCTTCCCCAAAACAGTAAAACAAATTAAGTTTGTAAACAGAGGCATCGCTGTATTTAGAGCTGCAACATACACTAAAACTGCTGATGTAAATATAAATTTCCAGCTGGTAAATTCAAGTGTTTTACCGAAATATAAAAGTTATAAATGTGGTAGTGTTCAATTCCTTTATTCATATATACACATATATATGTGTGTGTGTATACATACATTTATTAAATGAAGATTAAAATGAACAAAATACAATCCCTTACATAATTATTAATGGCCTTCATCACCGTATGATATTGAATGGACATGTTTATATTTTCCCTTAATTTCCAAGTTTCAAAAATTTCTCTCATTGGAATTCTTTCAAAAATATTTTTAAAAGAAATTTGTATTTATGATGAAAATTTACAGAGTCTGTTAAGAAGTTGCTACATTCACCTTCAGTTTTCCATCCTCTGTTTTGTCATATGGCTGTAGAAACAGCTTATGTTTTTGCACCGCTCTATCTCTTCCAAGCTGTTTCATTCTCTGTTGCTTACTCTGAATTCCTGAAGTTAAGCTTTAATCTCCATAAAACATTTCAACAGAAGATAAAAGAAGGAACCCTGCAACAGTTGCACAGACTATTGAGAACACAGTGAAATACTGGAATTTAGGGTTTCAGTACTAAGTTAAAGGCTGATGTTTTATGCAATTTTATAAATATATTCACAGGATGTACAGTTAAAAGGCTTAGGCATAAATTCAAAATTGTCATTATGAAAAGATGGGAAATGAAAAACAGATATCTTATTTTCCACAGGTATAGCTAATCCATGTTTTAGTGCATGACAAAATTTATTTCCTTTTAAGGATGAACAACTCTTAATCTAACAAGAATTGGAAATGCATCTATATTTATTGAAACAAAGACCAATGTATGGAACATAATGTTCGCCATTTTGTAAATGAAATGGAATGTATGGCTCTCATATTGTCAAGAGTAGGATTCTGAAACATATTATTGATATAGGAGAAATATAACCCTCAACCTGCCAGATATCAGATGTGCCTTGCTTGTGTCTCCAGAAATCAAAGAATGAATTCCAAGAGACAGTGGAAGTAAAGAGTAGGAAAGGTTCATTGAGAGATAGCTCCTGAGGGGCAGGAGAAGTTTCCGAAAGTGGCTTGCCACCAAGGCCCTTTGTCAGAGGTAATGTATGCAGCAACGTCACAATGTGGGTACAACATGGGTCAAACTACCATAGACCTATAGGATGCTTAGCTAATATTGATCTAGTAGAGGAATGAGTCATGTAACAAGGAGACATGGAAAGAACAAAGGCATTTTTGGGAAAAGATGGGTCCAGATGCTCTGGTTACCCCCAACCTGGGTGACTGATGCCTAGCTGGACTTACTGGACCAGGTGGTGCTAATTACAGTATAATCTCAAGTTATTGTTTATCCTTTAGGGAGGCATGCAGGCCTGGCCATTACAAATTTATCTTTTTTTTTTTTCTTGGTGCTGGGGAATGAACTCAGGGCTTTGTGCTTGCTAGGCAAGTGCTCTAAACACTAAGCTAAATCCCCAACCTACATATTTATCTTGAGGCCTGGTCTTCTTCAGATGCGCCTCCACCACAATTCTGATGTCTTTTTTGGTATCGATTTCCCTGTGTGCTCAGTCTCTCTCTGACTGTATATTAATTTCTATCAAATTTAGCTGCCTATATTATGACTGTGTTTCCATCTGATTTTCTTTTTAGATTTTTCAATATTTACTTCATATATGTACCCTGATGTTGGGTGCATATATATTTACAATTGTTATATTTTCCTGTTGTATTGACTTTTATCCTTATATAATGTCTTCCTTCCATTCAGGAGCAGACCTTTACTAATCATCTGATTAGAGACTCTGTGTTTCACTGAAGCCTATTCTGTTGCTGTGTCTTCTCCTAACTTCTTTAAGTATATTTTTAATTAGTGAGCCTGCCTGCCTGCCTGCCTGCCTTCCTCCCTTCTTCCTTCTTTCCTTTCCATGAGTTTGTAATATCTTGCTCCCTCCAGTGTTAATCTGCTGTACTACAGATCCCTGAAGCAACATCTTGCCCAGTTGTTTTTCTCTTCTCTGTGTCAAGCATCTACTTTAGAGTATTCTGGGTACCTTTGATGATTTATTCACAGCTAGATAAAAACTACTCTTTTGGATACCCTCCTCCTTTTGGATGTATGTTCCATTATTCTGGAAGGGAAACTCTAAAGTCCAGGTCACTGAGCTCTTTCAACATCTATTTCCTAATACTGTGGATACTCTGAAGCAATAGCACATTGCGCCCATCACTTTTTGTTCTCAATAGCCCCCAGTCACACAGAGTTTCCCAAGTCTTGTCCACACTCCAAAATGTGCAAGACAGAAACTTATGCCTTCAGTAGCCCCTCAAAAGCCAGAACACTGAATGTATGCTGCAATTCTTTCTTTGCCTCTGAGAGAGGTTTTCACGCTGTCTCTGCTGCTGTCTGCTACCACAGGTCCTCTGGAGTGGCAGAACTCTGCCTAGCTCTCTGTATTCTCAATGGGCCAGGGACAGCTAATATGTGCCCAGTCTCATCAATGCTTTGAGACAAGCAAGTCAGAAGCCCAGTCCCTTGGGTAAGTCTCCCAAGATACCATTGGATGGTTTCCAGTGGTACATTTTCTTTTCCAAGCTGGGAGATCCTTCTGGTTGTATGGCCATGTTCTCAGGAGAGAGGCTATGCTAAGAAGGTCCCATAGATATTCCTACCAGGTTTTATGCAATTGATTTCACAGTCTCTTTGCTGCAAGATCCTCTTAATTGGTTTCTAGATTTCTTATACAGGGAATTGTTCTATGTATTGCTATTGAATTGATGTCTCAACTGGAGGAAAGAAGGTTTACAGCTCCTATATTACCATTATGTTGACATCACTCCTTGTTATAAATTTTGAAATGCTATTAATATCATTGATAGCATTGGCTATGACAAATTTGTATCTTATCAGATTCTGCCATATATAACTTCTCTTTTAAAATATACACTAGCTATGAAATAAAGTTCTTAGATGAATATATTTCCTCTTGCAGTATAAAGAGCTCTAAAATTTAAAAATTATTTTAAGTAAACATTCCCAAGACAGGTAACATGTGATCTTCTTTTTCATATTTTCCTGTTTATATGTTTGAAATATATGCAAAGTAAAATCACAGCTCCCTTTCTGAGTCAGTACACAAAATTCTCAGACTAGCCCTGTGCTTTTAACATGAAAATCCCCTTTTAATTTTTATATATAAATCTGTAAGATAATTAAAATTATATTTCGTATCTCTTTCCACATATCAAAAAAAAAGCTTCACATTATTATTCTGCCTCTTACCGAGTTAGAAATAAGTTATAGAAAGACAGGGCTCATGAGACTTCTCATGGTTCAAGTAAATAAAAAAGACAATTCACAAAATTCTTACGAAGTTTATGTGTGATTTAATGAATTATCATATCTGAACATGTCATTGATTTGTATTTGTCAAGTTATTAAATAATGTGAAGTGGTGTAGGTAATGTACTATATAAAGTACCTGGTTACATGAGTTTTGTGTCTTATATAATCAGAGCAAAACATTTTACCTATCTCTGGCTGACTTTAAATTCTGCCATGAAACTTTTTACTAAAATACCTACCTAGATAGGAAATTATTGAAGTGACAGATCACTTTATAATTTTGTAGTGTGTATGCAAAATTTTGAAAGGATATATATTTCATATATCTACTGTCTATATAAAACTGGAACAGATGATTTTAAGCACATTGTTCTTGTGTATGATATGCAGAAAGACAATCAAGTATTACATAAATGTATATGAAATGCAATTGTGTTCCCATACTTACAATGTAATTACATATTATATAGATAAACTATACAATATGTATAATTAAGTCATATACATAAATCTACACACAATTGAAATATACATTCATATCTACATATATCCATCCAGAAATTTTAGACACTCGTAGTATTAAAGTTGCAAATACACTTCTACCTGAAAATTTGGCTCAAATGCCTGAGCAGTCTGTAGCATTTTCCATTTTATTTCTTCTTCTACTCTAAATCCACTGAGCACAGACATCCAGCAAGAAGATAAGATTCACATGTGCACATGAACGATGATGAAATGAGTGGCACGCTCAGGACTACTGTTTGCACTTACTAGCCTGTTCATGTACTCAACGACCTTATCAAACGAAGAACGGAGAAGAAAAAGGATTTTCACTGTACTTGCATTGAATCTCACAAAACATCCTTTAAGCAGTATTCAAAGGGAAAAAACAAACATAAACTGCTTTTAGATAAACAATACTGATATAAGCTAACAGATGTTGACTACTTTTTGTGACAGTTATTGTTCTGATTAATTCTCACAGAAACTAAATGCGCAATGATTATGTTACCAAATTTGCAGATGAGGAAAGTGAAGCACAAGGAGGATCACAGCACTTGTGTGAGCAATGGCATCAGACTAAAATCTAGAGTTTGTTTCTAGAGCCTGCGCTGTTAAGCCTTCATAAGTGTCACAATAAAGACAACCTTTTAGAGCATCTAAATTATATTACTAAATTAATCTCTCTATATATACATCTATCATTTACTACCTAGCTAGGTTTCTATCTCCCTGCCTGAATGTGCATGTGTGTACATGGCAGTGGATTAATAATACAAGGCAAAAGATGAGTTTAAAAATATTGAAAAACATTAATTTCCTACAATAAATATAGTCTCTAGGATCTAAAGTGCACAATAAATAAAGCAATACAATTCCCTATACCAGATATATCAAAGTTTGACAGTTAAATGTTACAGTGCATGGAATTACTAAATGGTTGTGGTTTGAAGGAGGCATTTTCTCCTTTTAATTAAAGAATGATCAAAAAAAGGGGGGGGCTGAGGATTTAGCTTAGTGGTCAGAGTGCTTGCCTTGCAAGCACAAGGCCCTGAGTTCAATCCCCAGCACACACACACACACACACACACACAGAGAGAAGGAATAAAGAGACTAAGTACAGTTTATTACAACTAGAAATAGTGTATTGATTGAAAAATAATTGACACTTTTGCTCATCTTCATTAGTCACCTTAGAGAATTTTGTTTACCAGAATATACTATTCTCAAATTATTTTTCTTTTCTTGGTGTATCTACTAAACATTGCAGTGTTTTGCTTTGTTTTATTTTTTAGTTCTAGGGATCGAATCCAAGTATCTCACACTCAGCTACTTTCACAGTTCCCCCCCACACACACACTTTTAATTTTGAGTTAGGATCTTCTTAAATTGTGCCTGGGCTTGAACATGTGATTCTCCTGCCTCAGCCAGGCATAGTGATGGGATTACAGACACGCACCACCATGCCCAGCTCAGGATTTGCAATTCTAAAAGAGCTAATTTCAAAAATATTCTTCCTCTCAAGAATTATCTTCAAATGTTGTTTTATACATACATATATGTATAGATGTGTGTATATATATATGTGTGGTTGTATGTATATTTGTCTATATGTGTATATTTGTGTTTACGGGTATGTATGTTTAATGTTTATATCTTTACTTCAATGATACTGAATATAAAAAGTACTGGAAAGTGATTTGTATATTACCAATAATAAATTTTTCTTTTTTTTGTGGTGCTGGGGATTGAACTCAGGGCCTTGTGCTTGCAAGGCAAGCACTCTAATCACTGAGCTAAATCCCCAGCCCCACCAATAATAAATTAGCACACTATTAAGCAATTATCATTCCTTATTTTTGAGGGAATAACATTTGTATGTTTTAATAATACTCTTGGTTTTGTTCTCACTTTTGAACTACTGTATAATGCTTTATTATCAACCTGGAGATTACATTTAACTTATAATCTTATTAAAATGAACCGAATGTCCTTGAGTATGGTAAAGTATTATACATAGTTGTGTCAATCAAAAGGCAAAAATTTGATTTTTAAAAATCAATTAATTGTTAAAATGCAGAGTGATCACTAGTACTGTTTACTAAAGTGTAGTATTACCCAATTTATGGCTCCCTGATAGGCCCAGTTTCCTGCCCTGGGATCATACGACCTGTTTGATCAATGAATTATGAGCATGACATGTGACACGTTAGTGGAAAGGCTTGAAAAATTAGTGTATGGAAGGATGCATTGCTTTTTCTCTGCTGAAGTGATCATGAAAGCACAGACCAGTGATGGCAAACCTTTTAGAGCTTTCAATGATAACAAACAGCCTACCACTGGTATAGATGGTGCCTCTTCATTCTGAGCCCCTTTGTAGCTATAATAAGCTCTGCCAACTTATATTTAACACATATCATGGTCAAGAGATACATTTAATTTTTTCTAGAAGCAATAATTCTTTTGCTTTTAAAAAGTTTATTAGTGCATATTAATTGCAACGAATATGGGTTTAGTTTTTTTTTTTTTAATTTAACTGGAGTTAAGGATTATTTGCCCTGAAGTGTCATGTTGTCCATCCTGAATGGTACTGAAGCATTCCAAAGATTATGGTACTATTATCACAAAACCCCTAAAGGGGCCTAGGCCTACATACAAAGCAGTGAAGGGCTCAAAGATTATTTATGGAAAATAAAAGGGAAACTATTAGTATCATGCAGTGGCACAATATTTGGTAAAGCAGAAATTCCATTTAACCTAGTTATTCCCCTTCTAAGTATCTTCCAAAAGAGTTATAAACATCATATCACAATGGTGTGTGCATACCCATGTTTATAGCGGTGCAAATCCACAATAGCTAAATCTTGGAAAAAGCCTGTATGTCCATCAATAGACAAATGGATAAAAAATGTATATACATAATAGAATACTACTCTGCCATAAAGAAGAATATACTTGAGTTATGTGTAGGAAAATGGATGTACTTTGAGACCGTAATGTTAAATGAAGTAACTCAGACACATGAGCTTAAAAATCACATGGTTTCCCTTATATGAAAAAACATATATAGAGAGAAATAAAAGACAGATAATAGGAAAAAAGAGAAAGAAAAAAAGGTTATTGTAATCCAGGGCTAACAATGTATCTAAAAGTGTAGCTTGATTAGTACAAGTGTCTCATGTTTCATAAATTCTTTGGCCTACTAGTACAGTTTTCAATCTGTACATATGATAATTAACTTTATAAGGTCTTATAAGGTAAATAAATGAATCTGACGCTGGAAAAAGAAAAGGAGATGAAAGGAGGGGGGAAATGAGGAGTTGAAATGTATTATATACATTATATAATTCCCTACAGTGAATGCAATCATTATTTACTGCAAATATGTACTAATAAATTAATAAATAACAAAAGGAAAAATGTTTTGGTAAAATTATCAACCACAATAACATAAAAAATTAGATCAGGTACCTAAATAACTTATAGCCCCAAGTTAAGGAAAGAAAGAATAAAATGTTAGTACTGAGTGTTGGTTGCTGCTGGTTATGTTTACAAGATGCTACGAGAACAAAATTATTGAATCATTTTTAACTAGGAATGAAAAAGAAGAGAGGAACTATGTGACTTTAAGCACAGAGAGGATTAAAAAGGCAAGAGATTTCCCAAATCAAAGAGTAATGAATAAGTTTAAGAAATGCTTTGAGTGAACAAGGGCTGATTAAAAATCAGATTTGGGGATAGGGATGTGGCTCAGTGGTAAAGTGCTTGTACATCATGCGCGAGGCCTTGTGTTCATTTTCTAGCCCAAGCAAACAAACAAAAACAAAACAACCACAAAGGCCTTTATAACTGAATTGCCTGAAGAATCAAATTAAGACTTTGTAATCCAACAGATCGTTGAAACATAAAATGGATCATATTTGGTTTTAGATTTTTATTAAAATTTATCCAAAATTACACAAAGTTATAGGCAATTACACAAGCTTACAGGCCACAATTAATTGTACCTTTTGCTTATGACAGTGAGCAATGTAAACAACCACCTACATACAGCAGTAAGTCACAACTATATAAAGTTACTATAGCACCCAGTGTACGTGCCACTGATTTAAGTTTGGATTATTAGGTTCTTATTTTTAAGATATCATTATTCCTCTGGATTCCCATTCCCCTTCCCCTTGGCCCTCTTCTTGTTTCCTTGGACTCTTTGTCTATTAGCTTATATCTAACACTTCATCTTTATGTAGCTATTGTTTACCCTTTTATTTTATCTTGCTTGTATTTTACCTCAGTAAATGAGGGATACCACATAAAATGGATCATATTTTTATCAGAGTAAATATCCGAGCCTATGATAATAATTGTAGTACTCTGAAACTCCTTTCAGATAAACACATTTTGTTGAGAAACAGAGACTAACGTAATTTCATGGTACGAGGGATTAAGATCATAAGGACAGGCACAAGGTCAAAAACTCAACGAGAAATAGCAAATGGGAGAATTTTGTTTAGCAAAAAACTATCAGTATGGCTGTTAGTACGTGGAGTTTAGTCAAATCAAATAGAAGCTGGCTAATTTTTGAGAGGGTGTAAAATAAATAATATTAAGCATTTAGACTTAAAGTCACCCTTGATTTCCTATTTTATACGAATGGGAATCATCCTGAAAAAAAAATAGGTACAAAAATGTACTTTGAAATGCCCAATTTAAATGTGGTCGAAGAGGATAAAAACAGAGTAGACTCCCAGGGGCAGAACCAATTAATAGGGAGGGCAGTATCCTACAGAGTAGAATTGAAGCCAAACAAGGTAATATTATGTACTACTAGACAGAGGTCTCTTACAAGGTCTTCCCGGCAAGAAAATAAGTCTGAAATAGACAAATAATTGATCTAATTTCCCCCATTATTCTATTTTCTAAGTGAGAATATTTATTGTATGTATAGTGTTCCCATTCCACAAATGTATATCGATTAACTACGCAGCAGAAAATCTGCCCATTGGCCACAAGTATTCAAATTAAGAGGAAAATCAAGACAATGCAGACTACTGAAAATCATCTCCCTCAGCCAGGGGTCCTGCTATTTAAGTTTTCCTGGACTAGATAGAACTCTGCTGCTGTTCTTAAAAAAAAAAAAAGTAAACTCATTTTGCCTGTAGAATTGGTATTAAATCCAGAATATGTAGTATAGTAGTCATCTATGAAGTTCACTAAATATTTTCTCCACCTTACAGGTACTTGGTAGAACTACCCTTTATTCCCCAGCTAAATTTAGGTAGGGTCATATTAACTGGTTGCAAATGAAACAGGTGGTAGTGATATATGCCACTCTGGGCATAAGACTTAGAACAAGTGTGTGATTCTCCACTTTTCCTCCCTCCTGCAAAGATAATTATGTGAGCTTATGACAGGACCAAGGGTCTTGAAGTCTGATTTGCTGAATGACTCTGATGAGCAGACATACCCTATATTCAATGACCAATTTTAGCCACACGCTATGAGCAAGAACTAAAGTTTCTCAAGATAGACTACAAAGATTTGTGGAATTTTTATTATGCCAGTATAAACTGGCTTATAGTGGCTGATTCTAAAAGAGTATAAAAAAATAGGTCCATGTGTTTTGTTTTTTGGTTTTTTTGTTGTTTTGTTTTGTTTTTTTGGTGTTGGGGATGGAACTCAGGGCCTTCTGCTTACAGGACAAGCACTCTAACCACTGAGCTAAATCCCCAACCCCTCCATGTGTTGAAACAACCCGATTATAATAACCAAGGCCAAACAGAAAAGATTTTTTAAATACACTAACAATAAACATAGAGAATATAAACTATTAGAAACTGAAAAGTTTGTGTGAATTCATCTATAAAGAAATGGGTTTACTTGATTTCTTAATACCCACAACAACACCTAGAAATAAAGGCCATTTACACCCATCGTTACACTGCCTTACTTAAATGGATGTAGGCAGAAGACAAGAATATACAATACCTAAGGGACTATGCTATAGTTTAGATCTAAAAAGTTCCCCCAGAAGTCCCTCATGATTGAGGGTGGGGCCTGATCAGAAGCGGCAGGTCACTGGAGGCAGAAGGATGTATTCTTGTCTGCTCATGGCACCTCCCTTCCTTCTCTGTTTCCTGGCTGCCTTGTGCCCTGCCCTTTCACCATGTATTTCTGTCTTGCAGTAAAACAACTTTGGACTGAATCTGCTGGAAAGGCCCAAATAAGCCTCTCTTCCTTTAAGAGGTGTGGGTGCTAGATATTTTGTCCTGATGATGGAAACGGTGACTGCTACAGGCCACGTCTGACTTCTTTTAATGTGTTGGGAATAGCTCCTGGCTCTGAAGGCCACAAGAAGTGTGGAACCTATGGTGAGGGGTTTATTTTCAACTTAGAGTTCATATGTTCAGCTGCGCTATAGTTAGACAATGGGCATTGTTTATCTGTATGCTCTATACTCACATGCAGAAAAGGAATTCTAATTCCTGAGGAAGAGCTACCAGCTAAAATATCCTCCAATCTAACTCACCTCTCATGCTGTCATATGATATCCAATCATTAATTTGAACAAGGAATTAGAAATTTAATAATTAAAGACATAGCTTTAATACAGATAGTTGGACAAATAGCTAGCTAGCTAGAGGCATTAGTACATACATACATGCATACACATGGTTCCTAGTAACATTCAGTAAGTGGGTCTACAAACAGTGATTGTGTGGTAGTAATAAGCCTCCCTAGGATAATAGCAATGATAAGACCTATTGTCAGGTCTCCTTTCTCAAATCCCATCCTTTACTGAAAGGAACAAAGACTCCTCAGATGGACAGTTGTTTACAGAACTAAGTCTAGGAAAGAGCAGAACATCCTGTTATGCCAATAATTTGAGAATTCAAACAAATAATGATAGCAATGAATTACAATTCATAGAGGGAAATAAGAATCCACGAATCCTTTAAAAATGAATGAATTAATGACTAGATAATGAATAAATGAAAAAGGAAAGCTCTTTCTTATAAATATAAGATACGATGGAAATAGAAAGTCATGATTTGGCAGCTATCATAGCAGAATTTATTTCAGTCAAGAATTATCATGTAGACATTGAGATTTATGCATGAACCTTAATGGGAAAGTGTATTTACACGTAGTCTTAAGATACTTACCAATTACAACTATCCACTGTATAGTAAAGAATCCTGGCAAATATCACTTTACCAAATAACCGAAATTAACTTTGTAATTACTGGATCAAATATGCATCACATGATTTGGATTGTGATACATAGAGAAGAATACATAATATCTGTTATATTTGTGCCAAAAATGTACAAACACAATCTAAACAAGAGGCGCTCCAAACTGAGAAATATTTTGTAAAAATAAATGGTCAATATTCTTCAAAATGTCAGCATAATTAACATAAAGAAAACCTGAGGAACTCTTCCAGATTAACGGAGACGGATTATAACTTTACTATGATTATATAAGAGAAAATTTAGGAAAACACACCTTTAAGTATTTAGAAATATCATCAGTATAACTGATTCTCAAAATCTCAGAAAACACAGATACATATCCATGTATACATACTTTCAGATAAGTAGAGAATAACAAAACAAATGGGTTAATTTTGCTTGGTATCATTTTCGCTTTTGCAGTGCTGGGAACGGAACTCATGGCCTCCAAGGGCTCTACCATGGAGCTACTTCCCCAGCGCAAGCTTTTAATATTTGGGAAATCTGAGTAACAGACATCTGGGAAAGCTTTATACTCTTTGCTCCAAGCCTGAAATTACATGATAAAGAGTGCCAAGTTCAAAGTATTCTCTTCTGTCCTTATTTTACCTGATTGATATTTCATATTTGATGTTCACCAATTCCTTTCTTGAAAATCCCCATTCCAAGAATTCCATAATATTGAATTATTTGATGTTATATGCACTTCATTTTTATTTTTAGTTTCATTAGTACAAGTTTACAATACATAATGACTACATTCATTGTGGGGAGTTGGTACATGTACAAAACACATCTTAGTATTTTTTACATTCTCTTCCCACCCTCCATCTCTTGGTCCCCTTCCCATTTGCAAAAGATCTATCTCCCTGCTTCCTATTATCTACCTTTTATTTTGCTCTTTAATTTATTTATACTATGGACTTCATGGGGTGATTCTGGAAATACCACTTTTCCCTAGCATTTCTGGTCTTTTTGGTCTCCATATTCCCTAACTAATAGTATCTAGTTCTACATCTTACGCTAGCACCTTGGGAGTTCAGGAGTCCCAAATTTATATTTCAAGCCTACATTTTTTATGTATTTCCTACTCCTTTAAACAATTTCTTACTGGATGCCTTCACTTCAATTTCCTATTGGCAACCTATACTGAAAATGTCCAAAGGTGTACAGATTATTTTTTCATTTGAAACTCGATTACTTCTTCTGTGTTCCTGTATTTATTGATTGCATCAGTCATCCCAGTCAAAAGCCTCGTAGCATCCGAAACTGTTTCTGCCAAATTCTATACTCAAAATACTTAAAGTCTCTAGTCTCCATTCAAACTGCCAGACATTCATTCAACAAATATTTGTAAGTATTCGGCACTGGAACCAGAGCAGTGAAAAGGATGTATGCAGTTCAGTCTTTATTATTAATAATATTTTCAACTGACAAATGATAGTTGTACACATTTATCCTTAGTCTTGATAAAGCCTACATTCTATTGGGGAAACAATTAGATGTGAATTCTCTTTATCAATTAAGAAAAACGTTTACTTGTATTATAAAGTAGCATACAGATTCAGTATAGAAAATTTGGAAATTATTTTGTTTTAACCTGTCTGGGCTCTATATGGTGGCATTACATTAAGGGTTAATTGGTTTCTTTTATAACTAATGTGGTCAAGCAATTTTTCATACATTTATTTTCCATTCGTATATTCTTTTGCTTCAAATTACTGTTCAAGAATTTTATCCATGCCTGGGTGTGGTGGCACACACCTTTATCCCAGCACTTGGGAGGCTGAAGCAGGAGGATCTCTGGAAGTTGAGGTCAGCCTGGGCAACATAGTGAGTTCAAGGCCAGCCTGAACTACACAGGGAGAGCCTGCCTCAAAAAAAAAAAAATTTTTTTCTCATGGTGGTATAACTGACTTACTTTAATTGTTTATACAAATTTTGTACATACTCTGGACACAAGACCTTTGTCAAGCATATGTGTTACAAACATTTTTCCCCATTCTGAAACTTGTCTCTTCCCACACAATGTCATTTGATAAATCATTAATAAACTTCCTGTAGTTTATTAAATTAAAAGGAACAACCCCTGGAAACCACAGGTAAAAATCATTCTTACCACACTGTCATCATAATTATGATATTTACTGCTACCAGCATGATTGCTTTAAAAAGCAATTTTGGGGTCACGGTGCCAGAGTGCTATACTCTTCTATATTCTGAGACATGACTGGACTTGGGACATTTATCTATTATCATTTGGATAGCACCCAATTTACCATCTTGTTTTATCTCTTTACTGAGATGCTTAAAGCAAAAGAAGCTTATTTATCTCTAAGTTCCCAATGTTTACTAAACCTGATTCATAGTAGGCATCCACAAATATTTATTGAAAGAATTAAAAATACAGTTATGTTTAATCCCTTAACCATAGAACAAATAAAATGTAGTATTCTGAATTTTTAGAATTTTATGATCATCGGTTTTTATTGGTAAAAATTACATTATGCCTGATACATAAAATATAATTGTATATGTGTATATATATATATATATACTGATTTTCTAAGGTTCTTCCTTTAGAATTATTGCTTATTGGTTGAAAGCAAGGGCTAACCAGTAGCTTAATACTTCTTCATTCTTTATGGATATGATATATTATTTTTATTTTATTTTACTTTTGTGGTAATAGGGATTGAAATCAGGGCCTTTACACTGAACTACATCCCTGGCTCTTTTTTATCTTTTATTCTGAGACAGGTTCACACTAACTTGGTAACTTGCCCAGACTAGGTTTGAACTTATGATTCTCCTGCCTCAGCCTACCAAAGTGCTGGGATTATAGGCATGCACCATGATGCTCAGATTTATAGATTATTTAAAACCCACTGAAGGAATCAACTGTAGGGAGGAATGAGTAATATAGACTACATTATTTTTCTTTTTTATATTTAGAAATGAAAATTAAACTTGGAGAAAAAAAACTTTGAAGAACCTGCATTCTTTTCCCTTTCACATAAGCACTTGGGAATAAAAATAAAACTTTTTTTGCCTTTTTCATTTAAGAAGTGAATATTAAAATTATTACCTGTTGCTATACACTTTCCCAAATAAGAGTTCTTTAAAATATTACTATTTGTAAGATACGAGCATTTTATTCACAGGTAGTATGTTCTGTAAATGGAATCTAGTGTGACAGTTCATATAGTTGTATATTTTGAAAATTGATTATGATTTTGCTGACTGTACGAAGACAAGTATTTCTAGTAAGAGCAACCACCATTACAGTCAAACAGAAGGAAATAGAAGATTGGTTAGCAGTCTTTCTGTTGGTAGGGAAAGGGGGGATATCTGAAATCATAAAGTATGAAGGCTTAAGTTTATGATATTTCAGATTGTTTATTCCACTTGCTAATTATACTTTAAGCAGAAAAATGGCAAAAAACCAACTAAGAAAGTGTTTTGGTAAATCATTGTATAGCATTTAATAGCTTATAGGTAATTCATGTTACACATATAATGATAGTATATGGAAAAGACATGGAAATTTTAAATTTAGACAATTTGCTTAAAAATAATGCAGCAAAATGAACTTTAAAACCTCAATTCGGTTTTATTGTCCAAATATTATTTTAGCCATCCCAAACTGCTTATGTCTTTTTAGATTTGCAATAAGTCATTCATAATCCAGTAAAGGAGGGAGACTTACTGATGACACGGCAATGTAGGAAAAAGACCAACAGCAGAACTTGATGGGGGATTGCGCAGAATTGCATACGGTACGGCAGTTCTAGGGTGTATGCCTGTGCATTTCTACACATGCATCTGGAGGGACTTCACAGAGAAAGCAGTTTTATGTGCATGTTAAAGAAGGCGTAGCAATTTGGGCAACAGAGATGCGCAAGGAGAGGAAGTGTGTTTCCACTCATGCAAAAATACTGCGGTATGAATGAGCATGACAAACTTAGCAACTGGTGAGAACCTGAAATGCACTGCCAACATTTCATCTGATCTATTATTCTCAAATGTGTGTTTTTCTAGTATTATTTCACCATATGATCCTTTGCTGAAACCCAATAATACCTGGAAACCCCACTGGTAAACAAATTACCTCGATAATCTCCGAAACAGGTGTTTTGTTTGATTAGGGTCTGCAGAGAACCGTCTCCCCCTCCCAATCCTCTCAGGTGATCTCTGATGAGATTCAGAAAAGTCCTTAGAGGTCACCCCAGCATAGTTTGAAATTCATTATCCTTTGTCATCTGGCCAAGTATTGTATGTATATAAATTTCCCTCTGATTTATGTATCTGCCATCTAGAAATTCTGAGCTGAGATATTAAACTTTTACCTTTTAATTACCTGTCTATTACAGCAGAATTTTGCTACCCCAGTGATTTGGTTTAACTAGACGCAGTCAGAATGGACCAGATTATGCTATTAAACAAACCCTAAATCTCAGTGTCTTAACATCACAGAAATTAAGTAATTAAGTAATTTTAGTGCTGGAGAATGAACCCAACACTGAGGTACATCCACAGCCTCTTTCATTCATTCATTCATTATTCATTCATTCGTTCACTTATAATTTTGAGACAAGGTCTCACTAAGTTCCCCAGGCTAGGCTCCAACTTGCAATCCTTCTGCTTCAGCCTCCCAGAGCGCTGGGATTACAGGCACATGCCACCATGCCCAGCTCATAACAATTTACTTTCGCTCATGTTGTAGTATACAGTGAATTAAAGGCTACAGTCATTGTAAATCCTCAGGAACCCAGATTAATGAAAATATCTTATAAATGACTTCTTCCATGATATATTTGACAGAAGAGAATATTGAAAATCATTTATTACCTCCTAACTCTGCAAAAAAGAGACATATTTCATTTATATTTCACATTTTATTAGCCAACAGGGTGGACATATCTATGCAAAACTGAAGCAATATCAGGGAATATAATCTCAACATGTACCCAAAAGTGTCCGAATACTGAGCAACCTGCATCAATGACTTCTATTCTATCCATACCTGCCCTTCTCAATGATGAACTTCTCCAATTACAATGATATTTGGTTTAAATCAAAAAGTTTTTTTTTTCTATGTGCATGAAGAAGAAGCAGCTTGTGGTTCTGTTTTCGAAAGAAATTTGGAAGGTGATAGATACTTAAAGAGGTCCCTTGTCCTTGAGTATGACTCAAGGACAAAAACATCAAGATTGACCTATGACAGAAGGTGACTTAACAAAAGAAAAGAAATTCAAGGAAAAGAATCCAGGTCCAGCAGAGGTAAAATAAAGTAAATACAAAATCTAGAGTGAGTCAGGTAATGTAACAGGAGAGTGTTACCCACCTCCCCAACTTAGTCTGTAGACTGTGTATCTGTGCCGGCAAATTTATCCCGAAGCCATGTCTTTTCCAGATTCTTCAGGCAGCTCATCCTGTGCTGTACTTTCATAGCCTCACCCATTTATCACCTGGATGTGGAACGCTATGTGCATTCGAATTTATCTGTTTTGAATGTGTGCTCCTCACAGAGTTTGAAGGTAATCCTTTCGATATGTATTTGAAAATTAAAGCTTTAAAACCTTTTCTGAGAGAATGCACATTTCTGTGTGTGTACATGCACATACACAGCTAGCAATATTGGTCTTAATTAAATATAGAAAATTAAATGATATATATTTGGTGTAAAGTTTAAATAAATTCCTTTTTTTTTTTCTTAACAGGACGTTTGCGTTGCCTTACTCAGAAACCGCCACAGATCCTTTATTTAGATTGAGGCCTCAATCCTCAGTTGAGGGCTGTATCTTTCACCTGTTGTAATTTCTGTGTTCCACATTTTATCATGCTGGGCTTGTTGCTGTAGGCTATCAGAAAGGTTAATTGTGGTAATTTATCAGGGTCCCTCTGCTTATAGTTGCTTTCATTTCACTCCTTAAAATCTCTCTTCCTGGATAGAGAATTAATCAACTGCACTACTAGGTCAATCAGTGTTACTACTTCTCTTCCTAATTGTATTGCACTCATCTGTATGATACTGGAACTGCCAGTGACTCTGGGAGCCATACACCTTTCCTCTGTTACAACTCGGATTTGTGTCTGCCTTTTAACTGATGCCTTATTTTCTGCTACAGTAGGGATAATTTATAGGCCTCTCTTACTTTGGGCTGAAATGTGTATTATTTTCCAAAAGATATTTCCTCTCTGTATGAGCAGTTAATTTAATAAAGATTTACATAACGCCAATTTTAGCAGATACTGTGCTAATTTCTGGGGATATAGAGATGGATTGAATGTAGTTCCTGCCTAAATGCTTCCATTGTATATTAGGAGTCCCAGTATGAAGTACCTAAAGCAGCCACACAGGTCTCTTAAGAAATGTAACTAATATTCTTTACCAAATGGAGATTCCTACTCTTTGAAGTATGGAACAGTAGGAGTCCCAGAAGGCTAAGTGGCTTGCTTATCTTATTAAAATCACTTTTCCTTAACAATAAGAATCAACAAATGGGACTACATTAGACTAAAGAGATTCTGTACAGCAAAAGAGTTGGAAAAAAAATCTTTGCTAGCTACTCCTCAGACAGAAGACTACTACCTAGAATATACAAAGAACTCAGAAAAATTAAACTACCTAAAATCAATGACCCACTCAAGAAATGGGCCAGAGAAATGAACAGATACTTCACAGTGGAAGAAATACAAATGGCCAACAAACACATGAAAAAATTTTCAACACCTAGGGCTATTAGGGAAATGCAAGTTAAAACAACTCTAAGGTTCTACCTTAAACCAGAAAGAATGGCAATCATTAGCCTTACCCCAGAAAGAATGGCAATCATTAGGAAGTCAAACAATAACAAATGCTGGTGGGCCTGTGGTGAAAAGGGAACTCTCCTACTCTCTTGGTGGGAATGCAAACTAGTACAACCATTATGGAAATCAGTAAGGAGATTTCTCAAGAGTCTGAAAGTAGA